>JARYHS010008074.1:270544179-270578183 GCA_031002005.1 Vandiemenella viatica | reverse complement strand
TTTTCTGCATAGATTTCACTATTGCCAGTACATTTTTCATACAGACAGGCAAGTTTTTTTTCTGCATTAAAGTTTGTTTTAAAAAAGAAAAACTAACTTAGTCCACAACCCAAAGGTCGGTCGGATCCTCCCGAAGGAGGTGCACTAACTCATTGTGTCAGAGGTAGGACGGCCAGTTCCTTTCCTATGGGACCTTCAGGTTAAGGTGGAAAGTGAACCACGGAGCAGCCTGGCGTAGCTCATAAGATCAAACACAACTGGGGAAACCGCGGCAAGAGCATATCTGGCCGACCGGACGGGTATTCGAACCCGCGTCCTCGTGAATTCGAGGCCAGAATGTTAATTAGTAAATGAATGATTGCACGAAAAATGTGTAGCATTTAGCATTACAATGCACATGTACACTCTTTGCCACATTCACTATCACTATCGTTGTATCCTTCAAGTCTCAGTGGAAGAGTCAACACTACAATGTGTCCTTTGCCATTTCTTTGGCCTGTTGAAATTTCTTGTTAATGGTTGCCATATCAGTGAGCATTAAATTATATTGCTCCTACTTCAAAAGTCTTATATGTGCATATTTGATTAGGTATTGTATGTATCAGGTGAAAATGTTAACTTTAATGTATTTTCTGACATTGTGAATTATCTTGAAAGGAAGTTTCATTGGCTATTGTAGAAGCATGTTATGAAATCTTCAGTAGAAATAACATGCTAATAACCTGCCATGTGCTGCCATAAATTGATAGGTCAATGATGTACACATTCTTTATACAGTGTTTAGTGTTCTGTATGAAATATCTTTTAAAATTTCATCCAAATAAGCACTTAAAACTGTATTATGTACCATTTATATTATACTTGTGTATTATAATGCATTTTTGCCAAAACTCTTCCACCAATTCTTTGAAGTTGATGCTACCACTTAAGTGTTAAAATCACTGCTGGAGAAAGAATGGCAAGAAGTAAAAAAAAAAAACTATATTTTTTCCCTTCTCGCGTAAAATAACTGCCACGCTGTGTATTGATAATATGTTCCAAAGCACAGACTGGTCTAAATAATAACATCTTGACCTTATATGACACTGATTAATGTGTGATATTTTTTTAGGTAATTTTGAGAGCACTGTAAATGTTCACCAGTAATCTAAAAAGTTAATGAACTTGAAAAGTCAGAAGAAATACAAAAAATAAGTTTTAAATCGTGTAATTTCTTTTGTATTGAAACCCACAGATTTGGTACAGGAACCCTGACCCACCGACTGAACTTGCAGTCCGTCTATACTCACGGGAAGCTCGGTACAGGTGAGGAGGAGGTGACGTCAACTCAAGAAAATGGCAGCACCGTAGACTACATTTTTTACAGGTATTGTTGCTATTTCTTTCAATTATGAAGGTTTTTTTATTTTTGTATCCTTATATTTCTGTGAGAAACAATTTGATATATCTTTAAAATGATGGAATGGCTGTTTACACAGATTGCAATATGGATATCATGAAAAGGTGCTGACAACTTCAAAATATTGAATATTTAACATATAGCATAGATAAAGAAACCTTTTGCAGTGCCACTCCAGTCAGTACAGTGGAAGGGGTAGTGGAAATGCCAGCGGAGTGTGATGATACGTGGGAATGTAAAGCATAAGCCATGCCCAGATGACGACTAGGTTAGGGCCGATTGGAGAAACGGGGGAGCGCAGTGCTCACGTACAGAGAGAAGAACGGGTAAAGGGAGGAAAGAATGCTTGTCAGGACGTTGAGTTTAGTCACAATTGAACAGGATTTCAGGTGTATGCTTAATGTGTTCTGCAGAATATACACGTCGATCAGCTTACTGTGCGATTTGTTTCCCTTATACATGACTAAAGGGTGACCAAAGCACTGTGTAATTTTCATTGCCTTGTGTTTGTTTTTTGCTTTGCTCTTCTGCCTCCATATTTAGCAAGAATTACATTTGCTTTAACTGCACTTATTTATTTTCATATTGCCTTAAAGCATTAACCTTCACATTGTTGTCGTAAGAACTGATAACTTATAGCAACATGAAAAAAGTGAAATATTTTTTAAAAAAAATATTAACATGTACCATCAGTACTGCTTTTACTTTGTGTTATTTTCAGAGCTACATGGATCATTTGTTTTAACTATGCTATTCAGTTGTACAATTCACTGCTTCTACTTATGTATACATATTTCTATTAGACAGTTTGCTGTTCTTAAAACACTGAATTCTGCCATATTATTGTGTGGGATACATCGAAAATTTTCCTTTCAGATGTAAACAGATTTTCTTTGTCGGTGATTTTGCAGCACCTCGGAGGACAGTAAAGAGGAGAGCAACTTGAAGCTGGCCGCGAGGTACCGGCTCTTCACACGTGATGAGGCCTGGCGTGTGGGGCCCATCCCCAACGCTGAGCACCCCTCCGACCACTACCCTCTCGTCGCCCACTTCGTGCTCGTCCCGTGACGTCCGTCCCCCTCGGGCTGCCGAGGGACGTGACTCTCGAGTCCACTTCGAGTGTCGGGTGGCGAGGTTTTCTCGTTCGAGCTTAAACGTGGCTCGTGGAGCAGTAAAATTTTACACTTCCTCATCTTTGGAGACACTTTTCTATAAGCTGACTATAAGCTCAGTTTGTGAAATTATTTAATTTGCAAGTACAAAGTAGCTGGTTGCATATAATGTTTTTTTTTTTTTTTAAGTGAAATTTTAGGCCTATTTTGGTATGTGTAGTTTTGTTACTTATTTATGTGTCAATCAATAATTTCTCATTTTGTACATAGGTCACTAATGATAAAAAATTTAAAAAGAAAAGGAAAAAAGAAACAATAAAATAAAAGAGGAAGCAAGAGATTGTCACAGCTTTGTTCTCTGAAATATTTTTCAATCCCTTTGAGTGTTAAAACTTTAATTTTATAGAACTGTCTTGAAGGCTTAGTTTCCACAACAAATAATTTTATTGCTCTGATTCAAAAGTGATGTTTTGTTTAAAATATTGTTAGTAAATTAAAACATGTAATCAATTTATATCCAAGATCATCATTATGAAAAACCATTCAGCTAATAGAATTTTGTAATGAAAAGTGAATGCCTGTAACACAGCTGAAGAGCGGAGCTTAAGATTTGATTTTGGGGAGTGAGATATCTTGAAAAGTTTGTCATTTATTTGCCTGCAGCAGTTTATCCATTTGAAAAGTTGTGTGTGAACCAATGGCAAGGTTTTCTTCCCCCTTTTCCACTGTTATTAACCAGAATAAATAACAATGCACTAATTTAATAAAACATAAATTGAATTAGAACAGTGTTTGTTGACAGTATTAAAAGTTTTGTAAAGATGAAATTGAAATTATACTTTCCAGCAGATATGGGTAGATAATTCAAGTTTAGATTATAACTTGTTTTTTTCCCCCTTTTCAAAAATGTAACATGAATAAATAATGTTTTGCTTTTGTGTTACTGGCATAACCTGCATTTGTTCTTTGCTCCTTTATAGTTGATAATCTGTGTCTTTTGTAGTTTATATCCTTTTCCTTTGTAAGACTGCAATCTTTTCATATACTCACTTGTATTCACTGGAAAATAATTATATTTCGTGCAAATAATTTTGGTTGGTGATAGTGCACTTTTCAGTCAGCTGTGACAGCTTGTAACGGAACAATCGATATATCGATCCTTACCGTTGAGCGGAGTATCAGTAGTGGAAGGGAAGATGGCGCGAGAGGATATGGATGTGTAAGCGCGCGGAATAATAACTGGTTGTTCGATAAACTAGTAAACTGTAAGTCAGCTACAGAAACTTTATTAAGTGTGACTACAGACTTAATGGCAGTGATGATTTCAGTGCAAAGTGGAGATAAGTAGGAACTGTGAGCAGTAAAGTGTGTTGCCGTTGCATGTGTGTTAGTTGTGGCGATAATTATTGTCTTGTTCATTGCTTAAACGAGCCTGACAATCTTCAGATTTACGAAGTCCGATTAGCATTATTCATTTGGTGGTTTCTACGGTTTGTAGTAGTTTGAGAACATTTACGTAATAAACAAGTGTGAACTGTATTCCGGAGTGATGTTTCATTTGCATGCTAGTAGCTCCGTTGAATGACTTTATTTCGGGTAAATTGCCCGTGGCGACTGTGGTCAATATCGAACCTGCAGCATATCTAAAGCTGCTCAGAAACTGAATGCAACTGTTTGTTTAGTAAATAAATCTGAACAGACTTATTAATTTATTTATCAACATATACGCTAACAGCCATAAAACATTTACATGGCACTTAAGCGTTACATGGCCTAACCGTTTGGACAGGACAGTATATGTAAACCACGGGAGGAATTGTCGATAATTAGTCACAACCGGAGGTGGAATATACGTAATAATTAAGCAGTGAACGATCAACAATCAAAGCTGACAATTGAACAGTTGGTGCGAAGCGTGGTCAGAGAAGCTAGTTCTGCGATACAGAGAAATTGTGCGCAGCACACGGCAAAGACTATTTTTCTTAGAGGGCGGTGCATTCAGAGAAAGTATCAGTGCTACGTCGACAGCGACACGCAGCGGGTTTTTGGGAAACTGCTCAGTCTTCAGAAGGCACAGCAAGCAAGCGGAAATAGCAGACGACAACAACCTGGTGGGTCGAGACTTCACACAGCTGATTGGCGTCCAAGAATGTTGCTGTTCGTCGCATCGAAAGGGAAGTGAAAGATTTGTTTTCAGTTTTTGTAAGAAACACAAGCCGGCACGAATAATTAATTAATTAGCAATTTTTTTAAGAAAAACAATATATATATAAATATTTAATTGATTTGAATAATAAGTGACAAAGATTTTCTCTGATAACTTTTTGAAGTTGAAGTGCCGGGCAACTGTAGTAATTTTGCTTAACAAATTATTTTCAAAAATAAAAAAATTATTTAAGATTGAAGTAGTAACAAACCAGATATACGCCAGCTGTAGTTGAGTTAGTTAGTTTCAAGAGTTTTATGTGTGTTTTATGGATAGAGATTTCAGTAGATTGCCCATAATTTTAGTAACTGATGGTAGTGTAGGTATTCAATTGGAAGAGAATGTTATGACAAGGTGTATATCTTGTTTGGTAACGAAATTGAGAGGTTTGGAAGCAGAAATTTATTATTTTTTCTGTGTAAATGATTATCTGTGTATTCTTGTTGCTGGCTCGACTGCTTTAAATTTTTCCTTCTTGTCTACAACGGAATATTGAATTGATTGTGTGAAATATTTTTGTAATATGGCATCTGAGGGTGATGTTGGTGTGAATGGAGGGGTGGTGCTGGGAGGTGAGTCCTTTGGTGGCGCACCCAGTGTAGCCTTTAATCAGTCCTCCCTTACTTTGTCTAATAATTTACAGTCGATGACGAGTTTTGCTAGTGAATCAAAAGTTGACAAGTCAAGAGAAGTGTTTAGGGAAAGTAATGAGGCGTCCATGTCGGAAATGTTTTGTGCTTTCCAGGGACAATTTGTCATGTCAATTCAGTCACTTCTTGAATCCAAATTAAATGAAAATAAAATTTCCTACTGGAATCTAAAATAGATGGAAATAATATTTCGCTTGAATCTAAATTAACTTCACTTAAATCAGAATTAAATGAAACACTTGAATCTAAATTAATTTCACTTGAATCAAAATTAAATGAAAATAATGAAAGTATTGAATGTCTTCGGGATGCTTTTGAATCGCGAATAGGGCAGTTTAGGGAAGAATTTACCCAGTATAGGGAACGTTGTACGCAACAAACTGCTGAGATATCTTGTAAGTTGACTCAGTATCGTTCAGATTGCGAACAGGTAACTAGTGTTTCGCACCAAAATATGGAATCCCTAAAGAAAAAAGTCGAGCTTATAGAAGACAGCCATGACGAAAGAATGTCGAAAGTGGAGGTTTTAGGAGAGAACCTTGCCGAAAAATACACGGTAGTGAAAGAAGACGTAGACCAATTAACAATAGGTGTGGAAAAATTGTCATGTCAGGTGGAAAAAGTTAAGGCTTCCACTGCAGTATGGGTGAATGAAAAGTTACAGTTACAAGAGAAGCAAGTTGAAAGAAGTCTAAAGGTTCGAGTTCCAGAAGTGGTGCGAGAAGAGGTTGCCAAATGTCAGATCATGCCAAATGTGAATGCGCTCACGGCGTGTATGGTGGAAGAGAAAGTGGACTGGGAGAACTTTTGTGATAATGGGGGGATACATCCGGTGGATTTTGTAAAGAAGTTTGAAAATTTTGGGCCGTTCTGTAGGGCCGTAGAAAGAAAGAAGATAGAAATGTTTAGTAAACATATCAAGGGGGATGCACGAATGTGGGGAGAACGGTTTGCAGATAACTGCGAGACGTTTGCGGAGTTGAAGTCAGCTTTTTTGGAACACTTTTGGTCCATTGACCGGCAAATTGCTGTTCGGCGGAATTTAATGATGGGAAAGCCATACTCGCCGGGTAGCGGCACTCAGCAAAATTTTTTCTTGAAGTGTGTTAACTCTTGTAAACATTTAAGTTCACCTTTCAGTGAAGGTGAATATGTGCGGATGATTAGTGCGCGTTTGCCCGAGTCGACACAGCTTGTATTTGTCAGCCATAATATATGTACCATTGACGAGGCGGTAAAGATGTTGGGTCGGCTGGACGAACAAGAGAAAAGTATTAGAGCAAAAGAATATGGGGGGAGGACACCATCCCATTTCGTGGAGAAGTTGCAATCGGAAGGGGAGAGAGGTAACTCCCAACGGCGACAGGAGAGCTACCCTCATTCTGATAACAGGAATCGAGGCGGGTACAATAACCGTGGACAGAGAGGAGGATTTGGACGTGGTCGTGGAACCGGAGTCGGAGGATTTAGAGGCGGTTATCATGGACCAACTGGAGACAGCCATAAAACATTTACATGGCACTTAAGCGTTACAAGCTTTACTCTATTTGAAAGCACTTTCTGTCTTATGGCGTTTCATCACTATACAGGAGGATGCTGGAGTCAAAAGCTTTTTCTAAATCAACAAACTCCACAAAAGTATCTTTGTTTTTCTTGATCTTCCCTTCAAGTATTAATCTTAATGCCAGCATTGCTTCACTTGTACTGCATTTTTTCCAAAACCCAAACCGATCTTCACCTAATATCCCTTTTACTACTATTTCCATTCTTCTGTATATTATTCTGATCAGTAATTTTGAAGCATGTGATGTTAAAGTCCGCCACACATGGACGAGCCAACAGGCCAAATGTCCTCGCGCCGATCCAAAACTCGTCGTGTGTGGGGCAGCGCGGACGGACTGGCGTGGCTCGGCAGGCCCTGCTGGATTTTTGGCCGCTCCAAAATCCACCGAACCATCGCAGGTAGCCGAGGGTCTGGTAGACTATCCCCACCACGACTGGAGTGGGATAACCCGTGCAACGAAAAGTGGGTACTAATTTGTAGACACTTTCGTCTTAAATATCTCAGCTTTCCGACTTCACATCAAAATAAAACTTGCCTTATTTTACTCGCGGGACCACGGACTGTACATTAAATGAAACCCAGTCAAAATCTAACAAATATTTTTTTTCTTTAATCCTGTTCATAATTTTCAGACAGACACAAATTAAAAAATACAGCTCATTTCTTTCCTGTAGCCCGTTAATAGTACCCGAACTCATTTTTTAAAGAATATTTCATATGTGAAGACTTTCCCGTTTATAGTTTTATTATATCAATAGATTAAACCCAATAGTTAGTTTAGAACGGCTAATAAATTCATAGAATTTTATCTGTTTCACCCTAGTTCTTTCATTCTTGTACACAGATTTAAAAAAAAAAAAAAATCGGTATTAATAGTGAATCAGTGCAACGCCAAAAACAATTATGAAAGATCGAAAATATAAGCTTTGGCCACAAAGTTTTTATCTCACGGAGATAGGTTCGATTTGGAAGGGTTTAAGTCACAATGGTGTAGGTCGGTCACATTTTCAATAAAAAAAGACACCTAAACCATATGTAGATAAATCAATCTCTCAATCTGTTAGTAAAAAATAGGAAGCAAGTCAGATTTTCATTCAGCTTCTAACAGGAGGAACTGGGAATTCAACTGATGAGTGAAATAGCTGCTTTGTTTATCAGGAAAGTGGTATAAGTCAGACTTAAATCATTATGTTTGTAAACGCATCCTGCGTGCTCACTGTGCAAACGTATCCTGCATGTTGACTTATAGTGTACTTCCGAATAAAGACATGCTGTAATTGATTTTAATGAATCAATTCAAGATCTTCTTTCTTACAATTCAAGATACCTTACGCAATCTCACTATATATCAGTTTTGGTTATAAATACACCGGTGTAAGTCATACACCCTAGTTTGTTCGTTCGCTTATTTAATAAACACTAGTTTTAGTCCTTTATGTCACCAGTAAAATGTAAACATTTTATAGACTATATTTAATTATAACCTCTGTGTTAAATTCGATTCAGGTGACATCACTAAAATGAATATATTACAACATTTATGTTCCGGAATTTATTACAGCCAGAACCCATTCATTTCTGTATTCATTTTTTCCACGAGCGATTAGGGAATTGAATAGAAAGGATTTACCGGGCGAGTAAACTTAAAATCTGACAGGAGTAGCTTTCGATAAAGCACTCCGGCCATCCTGATCCGAGTTTTCCATGGTTTTTCCGGATCACTCCAGGTGAATGCTGGGATGATTCCTCAACATAGCCCATGGGCACCTCCTGCCATATCCCGTATTTTCCTTCCAAACCATTACCCTGCTGGATAGGTGCAATACACCCTCCGCCACACACTTTTAATGAATCGTGGAGTAATGATAATAATAATTAACAAATTCCTCATGCATCCGAACCATGTAGCATAGAATCTGTCATGGTACTGGCAGTATATTAGCTAGCCGCCCTTATTCCCTCATCTAACTGTCGCAGAGGTTTTTTCTCCCAGGGGTTAAATCTTGGCACTTTTTTCCCTCTGCCCTGTCACTTCATTCAAAAGTTTCGTCTATCTTATCCGATGGCCCTACGTAAAAAGGCGGACGCCTGGACGCATGGAATACATCACAATCCACTTCCTGTGATCACCTATGGAATTACTAACTTAAAGCATGTGCAGAAACGAGCAGTAGATAACAGGAAAGCTGGGCCGTATCTAGAGTTGAATTTAAGGTAGGGCAGTGACGGTTACAGGTAGGGCGGAAGTTAAAATTTTACTTGACCTAATCTGATGAATAAATTTTTGTCGTACAGTACTTGTGATTGTGAGTGAGTGAGGTAGTACTTAATTGTCGGGAAGGGTAATAGTTAAGAGCAAAACATTCATTTATTCAAGTTTATATTATTTCCACAAACATATTATATTCAATATAATAATAAAAATCCCTTCCTTAAAACAGCTGAATTCTTTGATTGGCCATATAGTTAAAAATGCAAAGGATTTCATTCAGATCAATAGATTTTCTTTTTTTCTTTTCAAAGGCCAGAAATACCATATCTGCCATTCTTTCATGACCCATTGACAGCCTCTGAGGCCTGTCGATTGCAGTCAAAGTTGAAAACGTAGATTCGCACGCAGCAATACTACATCCTAATGTCGCCACAGATGCAAAAAATTCATATGTATCTATGAACGAATCTAGCTGTTAGATTAAAATCAGTTGAAACCGAAAAATCTAATTTATTTACTACATAGAAACTTATAGGTTACATTAAAAAAGAAAATAATAAAATAACTTAAAAATCTGCGAACTACAAGTATATTCAAACTACTTAAAAAAACTAAAAATCATAAAAAGATAGTGCCCCTGTGGCAAGGTATCAAGAACGCTGGTTGAATTCCAAATTGAGTTGCCAATGAAATTTTCTGTGTGAGAAATTAGCCAGTTTTTTTTGTCACAAGCAGCGTCGATTGATTTTGGGGTAAGGTGTTTAACAATTAACATGGACCAAACGTTTTAACAAAATGAGGCATAAAAATATATTCAAACTTGAAATTGTGAATTGGATATAAATAAATAACACTAATATTTTACAAGCAGCTACATAGTTTTCTTTAATTTTCTCACCAATTCCTAAATTTTTCAACGGTACCATTTGTCTACATCCAACTCATTGAGGCTCGCTAATGAGTTTAGTAGATAGTCGTTGTCCAAAAATCTTCTTTGTAACTCAGCAATTAATATGTCCAGTGTTTCAAAATAATCAGATTTAAATGGCTTGAGCACCCTGGTCGTCTATATTTTGTCTCGTGGAGGGACAGGAAGGGCCATCATCAAGTAAACATCCATACAATTTGATTTTTTGACTTGCCTCTTGAGCCCCTTCTAGATGTGGGTCCTATTTTCGGAACTTCTTTCAAAAGTTGATGATACATCTGATCTGGTTTTTTTACATTTTGGATGCACTTTACGATTGTTATGGCATCTTTCAATTCTGCAATTTGGGCTTGTAAAGCTGTGTCTGGAGGCTGTAGCATGGATTTTGTTTTTTTTCAACAACCATGGGCATTCGGAATTTCAAATTGAGTATGACATAATACCAACACGCTTAGCGACATTGTCACTGTTAAATCTGTCATTTTTAATTTCATCTAAAGTCATAAAAATGAATGCATAAGTATCATTTACAACTTTTTTAACCACCAAGTGTCTTGACCAATGCTGTTCGAGGAGCCAGGCAATCCTTTTTCCACCATACAAGACAGCTATTTTGCCATGGTGAAAGAATTCAAGTAACGTGATGTATTGATCAAAAAACAGATGAATAAATGTCATTTCCGAGAAAGTCCTGATAACTATAAAATGCAAGCGATGGTTTTAGCAGTGGACGAAAGGAATTTTTCGACCAAATTTATTTTCTGTTCTGGTCGCAAATCCCGAAACTTTCCCATACATTACACTTGCACCATCGTAGCATACTGGAGAGTTCCATGTTATTTTCCTTAAGTATATTTGATGTTAATTCCGTGAAAGTTGCTGCTACAAGCTTTTCAGTAGTAACTGTCAGCAACGACTCATTGACGTATCTATCCGAAATATAACGTATCGCTATTCAATATTTTCGCGGTTATTTAATTCTCGTCCCATCTTCCATTAGAGTAAACCAGTTCACGTCATATTCCTCAATATCTTTAACAATGGAACTTCGCACTGCTTGAATTATTTGAATATGAATTTCAGGTGAACGATTTGTTGCATTTTGTGGTATATGACTGGGAGTCTCCTTCAAATTTAGATGTTTCATGCAGGTATATTCAAACAAATTCCGAAATAATCCTTGTTTTTTTTTTTTTTTTTTTCCTCCAAAATATGATTTCCAACCCAATTCATTGACTACTAGAAATTTTATTACTTCAATAATAGACTTCACACAAGACCTATTTTCTTGTAATGCTTTTCTACATATCAATGTTTCAACACTGCTACTTGTATAAGTAGATATTCCATGTAATTTGTCCTGCCACATCACCATGGCTCGTGTATTATAAATGTATTTTTCGTGTTTTGGAAAAGCAGTTTTTTAATTAGTGGCAGTTTTCCAGTTTCTGAATCCTGTGGAAGTGTACAAAGTCTGTTTGCTTCCATGTAGAGATGGGCAGGTCCGAGATTTTAAAGGATTCGGGTCCGGATGTACATCCAGCGCTGCGGATTTGCATCCAGGTTCCGTGTCCGGCGGAACTGCAATCGGGCGGGCGGAGTACACGGCGGAACTGGATGTGTACGGACCTACATCCATTACGTGTCCGGCGGAACTGCATGGGTCCGGATCTACAATCGGGCGGGAGGAGTGTACGGCGGAACTGGATGTGTACGGACCTACATCCAGTAATACATGTCCGGCGGAGCTGTATGGGTCCGAACCTACAATCGAGCGTATGGTGGATACAAATCCGACCAAGGAGAACTGCAGTATGAGTTATATCGTGTTCATCTAAAATTTCTGTGGGCTTCTATAAGAATAAAATGAAATCATTTCTTAATAATGTTTAAATACTACTAATTTTTTTTAAAAAAAAATCGAAATTCTTTGTTAGTTATTTTTTTTTTTTTTTTTACTAAAAATGAAATTATTCAAGACTCAACATTTTGAGATAATTATTGCCTTTCCACGATATACCAGCTTAAGAAACAGTGTATTATAAATGAACAAAAAACAAAATTGCAAGTATAACTTATTTTAAATTGTGAGCGAGAAATTACGTGAGATTTGTTCTTATATTATGTAGTGTTTTTCTCTGTATACTTTGTGAAACTGTTTTGTTTGTGTGAATAACAAGTTGTCGTGAGTGCTATTTCGAGTGCGATACAATGCATTTTAATTAAACAGTAATATTTATGTTTTGCTAGCTACCGTAACGTGTTTTTGGTGCTTTCAAAATCATTATTTTATTTTGTGCAATTTCAAAAACGTTTAATTTCTTAGCAATTTTATTTCCAATTTAGTTTAAAGTATTTTAAGCAAGATTTAATTCTTAGTAATAATAACCGATTGTTTGAGCCATTGTTAGACGTTCTAGGAACGGCTGGATGTGAGGGTTTTTTTTCATGTTGGATTATAAAATATTGCTGTAAAAGCGGTCAGCAGAGTCGCTCGCAATAATGCCACATAATCATATTTATGTATACATTACTAGCTGTTACCCGCGACAACGTACGCGTGGATTTAGGATTTGATTGCTAGAATTGGATATACAAAGCTGAAAATTATCTAAGATGTCCTAAACAACACTGAGTCGGCATAATATAACGGGAACGCCATCGATATACCATTCTACCTTCGAACCTGTCTCATGACTAAAACTTATTCATATCGGAAAAAGTATCCTATTTCGTTCCTAAATATACAAAGTATTTCCTTGTCACCGGTATACACATATAGTCGTCAAAACGCAAAAAAAAGATGGAAACTCACTTTCGCATATACGATATTATTAGTTTAGATCACGCAAAAACTAACTGTGGAATCAGTATACCGTAAATAAAGTAAACGCCTAGTGCACTATTCTACCGCCAAAGGCTTGCCAGAACATGGTATCCTTACTACAAAATCCTAGGCTTGGCTCAAACTATGAAAAACAATTCATAAAAATATATGCAGCCAGTGGGATTTGAACCCAAAACAACGGTGAATATTCTTGGTAAGCAAGCACGCTACCACTACGCTATCCTACCATAGCTGTATACTATTGCGCATTAGAAATACACTTAGATATTATGCCTTTGTCTTTCACAGTTAGATAGTCTTCATAATTTAATGATAATATGTTCTTATCTATACATAACATAGTATCCCATCTCGATCCTAATGTCAAACAGCATCTCCATGTCAAATTTCATCACGATCGGAATATCCGTTCAGCACAAGAAATGTAACAAACAGACATAAAGACAGACAGAGTTACTTTCGCATTTATAATATTAGTATAGATATGTATAATGTTCTTTGGAAACCCTACGAACCGTGTTTCTGCAATAAAGAGATGTTAAATGTATTATCTAATTTGTCCTGAAGCCATCAGAATTCAGAAAGTTAAAAATTCTAGAGACTTTGTGATTAATCAAACTGAACGTTAAAAGTTTAATAATACTACAACGCATTAAAAATTACAAGTTAAATTATAAGTCCATTCTTATTTAGCACCTAATACACTCCTCACCTTACAAGCATGAACCTGACCAATAAGAAAGTACTAACGGGGTTTAGCTACCCATTGACATTTAATAGTTATTGTAATTATCTACTAGTAGTCAGCCATTAAGAAATAGTTTTTCATTTATAATCTTATCTTTAAATAGAACTGTAATCGAATCGTACAGTAAATGACATTAAACTCTTCAGAACATAGATTTCAAATCGGAATTGTAATGAAAAATTGCGTTCCAGCTCCGCGTTACAGGTCCGGCCGTGGTTCAACCTCCGGCCACGCGAGAACTGTGGCGCTGTTACAGGTCCGGCTGGAAGCAGATCCGACAAGCGCTGGGATGTACATCCATCCCTAGCGCAAGTGATACGGGTCCGCGGAACTGCATCCATCCGGACCTACCCATCTCTACTTCCATGAGGTAAAAATTGCTGGAAAAAATAGTAAAAAGCAGCATCTTTCTCAACTGAATACTGCAACTACTTATATCACTTGAACCAGTCCACTGCAAAGGTCCTGTTATTTTCTTTTAGATATACATCTAAAATACCTTGCTTTATAGGTTCTCCGATTTGTGCAATATCAGAAGGAATACTAACTGTACCGTTTCACCAAACCTGTTTCCATAGGACTAGGAGTGGCAATTGTATTTTATGCTTCCATCTGTTTTGAGGAATGAGGTCCTTCGTGGTCAATTTCCTCTTAAAATCTTCGTTTTTTTGCTAAAGATAGCCCGTATTATCCATTGCAAAATTAATCCGTCTTCAGATCAGAACAATAAATAAACAGTTGTGTCTCAAACCGACTGAAACATTGTACCTATACAACACTGTCGAACGCCATAGACAATATATAATTCAAATGCCATCTGTGAGCATGATACATTCAGCGAAGAATAGAATGAGGTACTTAGCCTGCCTCTTCTTCTTTGTTGTTTGGCTTGGCCTTCCCTTCCCGAGGTTGACAGGGACTTACCGCCACACGGCCCACTCCCGGGAGACTGGAACTCCCTGGCGCGAGTGTTAGGGTTATCTCTGGTCCTGGCAAACTTAACGGTGACAAAAAGGGACCAGAGCAACGTTCCCTTTAGGCTGCACCTACCTCAGAAGATGTCTGAATCGAGTGGCACTTCCCGCGCTCCGGCGTCCGTCACCTACAGCGACTCTCTGTGCTCGCCTTCACCAGAAGACACCGAGGCGTAATCGACCTGCCAGAACCTGGACATGGGGCTGGACACATCCCTGATCAGTATCATGCTGACACCACAGCCTTCACAATGACATGATGAACCACGCGCAGTTAAGAGGCGCACCTTGCCTCTTGCTGCAGAGACTTCAAAACACCCAAGAAGTGATCTGCCAGCATGAAGCCCCTACTGCACACGTCCCGACCGCCACCACCAGAGTCTTCATCAAACACCTAGTGAGAAATCTTGCCATCAAACACAAGAAGACGCCGAAGAAGAGGAAAGGGGTGTCGGCCCAAGAGACTGCCAAACCACCTGTGTAGAAACCATGTAGCTCTGGAAGCTCAACAGTTGTGAGAGACAAAGAGAGTTTACCCACCAACCCCATCAGTGAGCCGATGTGGAGGACTTCATGTTTCCTAGGCACACTTTTAAACCTCCACCAGTGCTAGACTCCAATACCGTAGAAACTAGAAACCAGTTTCAACCCCAGCAGTCCGAAACTGAACCAGCGCCATCAATACAGAGATCTGCACACATCCCCCCTATTCTGGTGCAATTTGAGCACAACAATAAGACGCTCCACGATATGGTTGAAGCTGTAGTGAAGAGTCCCTTCGCTGCCAAAACTGCCGGTGGTTATGAGATCAAGTTCAGCTTCACCACAGCTGCTACAGGGATGCTGAAGCACAGTAACATTCCATATTACACCTTTCCTATTGGAGCTGTTCCACTACTCAAAGTAGTCTTCAGGGGCATCCCAAAAACATTTCCCACTGAAGAACTGTCACAGATGGGCTTTACTGTACAAACGGTGGCCCAACTTCGCCGTCCTGGCAGTAATATATTAATGCCCCTATTCTTGGTGATCCTTGCGGACTGCCAGGAAAACGGAGCAATCTTTCATGTGGAGAGAATCTGCCACCTCAAAGTGAAGGTTGAGAAACTTTGGTCAATGCCCAGACCTGCGCAATGTTACAACTGCCAGCGTTTCGGTCGCGTGTCCAAGAATTGTAAAATGCGCCCAGTCTGCGTCAAGTGTGCAGGCCAACATGACTCTACCAAATGCACTTCAAAGAAGGTATGAGACTCCGCCAAGTGACCCAACTGTGGAGGTGGACACGTGGCTTGTTATAAGGCTGCCCGGCCTTCTAGAGAGCCAGGACTATTAAATGAACAGGAAAAGCCATCAGACCGTACACCAACAACAAATAGTAATCCATCTCCAGGGCACCAGGAAAACCTACCCGTAACAGGGCAAGATCAGGCCCCCAATCGCAAGGTGAAGATTTCCACATCCCATTCGCGCCGCAGACGGAAGAGAAAGTCTGGATCCAAGAACGCAGCAGTGCAACAACATCCGTCGGCGAAAGAAGACGGCTCCAGTTCCAACAAAGAACTTGTCGCCTCTACAGAGTGCCCTGCAGGTCCATATGCCAGATCACCTCCTGCGCAACGAATCCCACCAGTCGACCCACCAACCGGTCTCTACGTCACCTCCCATCAGCAAAGAGTCACAGACGAAGCAGACCGTGAAGCACAAGACAAACTGGACAGCCTAACAAACAAGCTGGAGTCCGCCCTAAAGATGATATACCGCCTTACCGTGCAACTGGAGAAAATGACCAGCGCCGTTATCAATGCTCTGGCTGTCGCAAAGTGTCCACACTGCAACCACAATGGATTGACATCCACTATTACATTCCATATCATTCTGTGCTCGGAATGCTAATAGCATGATCAGCCAACTGCTAGAGTTTAGGCGGTTTCTTCGAGACCAAGATATTGACGTGTGTCTGGTGTCAGTGACCTTTTTGAAACCCTGTCTGCAAGCTGCAGTAGCCAACTACAGTTTTTATGCCGTGAAAAACCCACCGCTGGAGGTGTAGTCGCGGTTTTCATTAAGAACAGCATTCCACATCATGAAATAGTCCTACCTCCCCTTCAGCAGATGGAAGCCGTCAGAGTCGAAGTGGCTCCTGCTAATGGGAAGTTAACCATTATCTCATTCTACTGGCCTCCTCGAAGACAGCTCAAAGAAGCTGACTTTACTGCTGTGGAAGATGTCAGCAGAAAAGTTCTGATCGACAGTGACCTTAATGTTAAAAATTCCGACTGGAATAGTAGGTACAACAATACAGCGGGTATAGCATTGAGACGCCTCACAAACAGTTACAACATGTGCATATGGGCACCAGAAGAGCCAACACACTACCCGAGCAATGGCAATAGACCAGATGTTCTAGGCGTAGTTATCACCAAGGGCATCCAGGGTTACGTTGCCAGCTCAAACATAAAACGACTCTCCTCAGATCACTGTCAGTTATGGGAGAGGTCGAGGTTGGACCCTGTCAAATTGATGAAGACCTGTCTTTCAACTACCATAAAACAAACTGGAGGTGCTACCAGGTGCTCCTACAGCTGATCCACCCGAAATTAATAACATTGACGTTGACCTTTAGTATTTTGAAGCAGCAGTCAAAGACGAAACCGCAGCTTGTACTCCAGTCAGGATACCCAGACCAGCTCCCATTCTGCTTCTCCCCCCCCCACACACACACACACCTCCTGGCGGAAATCCTCCACAAAAACCGGCTTGCTAAAGACAGGAAGCTTACGAAAAACCCGGAGACCAGAAGACTACTAAGTCGCTTGCAAAGGGAGATAAAGCTTCCCTGATAAGCATCGGACAAAGAGTGGGACTCAAGAGTCCCCAACTTCCACCCAGAGGATGGGTCTCTATGTCTACAAACAAGGAGACTCGCCAGGTGAAGGCAGCGGCTCACCCCACTGCACGGCGAAAGAGGACTAGCCATCACTCCATAGGAAAAGGTCAAAACACATGCTGATGTCTTTGTGAAGAACTTCCAGCCCTCGCAAACAAATGTGGACCCCACCCACCTTACAGCAGTCCACCAGCGCCTCAGAGTCTACCTCGAAGCTGAAGACGATCATAAAATTGAGTACACCACCCCGGAGGAGGTACCTGTCGAAACTACACCCGCACAAAGCACCAGGGCGCAATGAGATCAGCAACACTCTCCTCAGTCACCTACCACTGGAGGCCTCTGTCCATCTCGATGCTATCTTTAATGCCATCTTGACACGACAGCTTTACCCTCGAATTTAGAAACATGCTATAATAGTGGGAAATCAACAAAACTGGGAAGACAAACACCTACCTCAGAATTACAGGCCTATAAGTTTGCTCCCAGACATTAGCAAAATTTTCGAACACTTGCTACTAAAACGTCTATCTGCCTTCATCGATGAAACTAATGTTATACCAAATCACGAGCTGGGATTCCGACGTGGTCATTCCACCACTCAGCAGTTGACGCGGGTAGCTTAAGCGGTGATCCACACATTCAACTTCAAGAACTACGGCGCTATGGTAATTCTTGACATCTCGGTTGCCTTCGATTCCATGTGGCAACCGGGGCTCCTGCTCAAGCTCTACGAGGAGGGTATTCCGGGGCCGAACGTGAAGCTTCTAAAATCCTACCTCACTCGCCAGACCTTCAGCGTCAAGGTGGATAAGGCTTACTCCTCTACTAGGAACATCTGGGCAGGAGTTCCTCAGTGCTCAGTGCTTGGTCAGTGCCATACTCACTGTACACCGTTGATGTACCAACCAGGAATGGTATTCTAACTGCAACCTATGCTGACGATACTGCGTATTTAGCTACCAGTCGCAGTAGAGCACTAGCCACCCCACCCGGTGACTAAGGACGTTCTCCAGGTAACCAAGGCCTGGGATAGGTGGTGGCGTATAGATATAAATCCCACCAAGATCCAAGCCATTATATTAAACAAGCGATTTGGGGCCCGTCAACCAATTCATCCAGACCCATTACTTCGCCTGAATGGTAGAGAAATCCCATGCTCCCTCACAGCACGTTACCTGGGGATGACTCTAGACAAGAAACTGAACTGGTGTATCCACATCAACGAAGTCCGGCTCCACAACCTCTACTCAATACTAAATAAGGACAGCAAACTAGCCCCGTCCACAGGAATCAAGATATACACCTCGCTCGTACGCCCCATTATGGAGTATGCATGTCCTGTGTGGGAATACGCCAGTGATAAACAAACCAGAAAGCTTCAGATCATTCAAAATAGGGCCTTAAAGAGAGCCCTCCATCTCCCATGCCAGTTCCCCATGAGGACGCCGGTATACCTAAATAATTTAAGAAATGATTCCGTCAGCTGGTGGAAATATTTTACAAAAATGTTAGGCAATGCAACAACCTGGCGGCCAACTCAATTGGTCTCTACTGCTCAGTCTCCTAGCAAACTGATACCCAACATCAAAACACACCGACAGTAAATGATTCATTACGTTGGAGGCAATGTCTTCGGACAAACACTCCACCCTCCATCTGCCTGTAACCTAAGGTAGTGATGTTACCGTGTGTGTGAGAGCAGAATAAAGAATTAGTATATATAAGATATTGACAAACTGTAGTTAATTTGGAATTATTTACACGTAGCTACGTTAGTGGTAACTCAACTTTTCCCCATCATTTCATACTACTAACAAACAGTTAATTATCAAATTATCTTTGTTGATGGTTAAGATAGGGCACTGGAATTTTAAGGTAGGGCATTGCCCCACAATGTCCCCCCTTAGCTACGGCCCTGCAGGAAAGCCACCATGATTGGAGGAACAAAATAAAAAAAACATAATTGCGATGTTGAATGATTTGGGTTGGGAAGACGTGGAACATTGAAGGCGTTGCTGTGGGTAGAAGAGAATTGAAAAATTCACTACTGACCTATTTCAGGATGACGGCAAACACATATTACTACTAGAAAAACTCATATATAGGAATGACCGAGAAACTAAGATATATCAGGGCCAGAACAGATTCATTTCTTTCTTCCCTTTTTTTTTTTAACGCCTTGTTGACGCCAAGATCACTAGAGACGGGAAAGGACTGGGGATAGGGAACGGAAGGAATTCGGACATGTCCTTTTAAAGGAAGCATCCCGGGGCATTCGCCTCGAGTGATTTGTTTCATTTCTATACTCATTTTTTCCACGAGCAAATTAAGGAATGGAATAGGGAAGATTTATCGAAGGAGGAAATTTAGAATCCGAAGGAAGTATGTACCTATAAACCAATCCATTATTCCTGATCAGGATTTTCCAAGATGGTCCAAGCAAATGCCGGGATGCTTCTTTCAGGAGGCCATGGCCGAATTCCTCTGTTCTTTGTCCGCTCTCCTTTCCCGCTTCTAATTACCTCGACGTCGACGAGGTGTAAAGCCACGAAAAAAAATACCTGGCGAATGTCGGGATGGTTTCCCAAAATAGCCTATGGTCGCCTCCTGCCGTATTCCGTATATCCTTTCCTTTACACAAACGGTTACTCAATTTTAGTGAATCGTGGAGTAACAATAATAGTAATAACTGAAACCTACTAAGTAGTTATAATTATTTGAATGCGAATTACCAAGCGTGGTGGGTGAGTGGAAACGCTCTCGCCTCGCATTTGGGAGGACGCCGCTTCGAATCTGTCCAGGCATCCAAATTTGGGTTTTCCATGGTTTCTCCAAATCGCTCCAGGCAAATGGCATGATGCTTTCTTCAAAAGGTCATGGACTAATTCCTTACCGTTCCTTGCCAGCACTTCGCAGCTGAGAACTATTTCATAACAAAACATCCACTTGCTTTAAATTTATTTTCATTGACTGAGTTTCTTGCAAACGCTCTTCAGCTACAATTCAAACAATTAACGCTTGCCATTTTTAGAGATGAGTGTTAATATCTATGAAATATGTTGCTGCTTTGGTAAACCTATTTCTATTCGTTAACCCTGTAGGAAATATCTTAAGACGAACTAGATGCTCATACGCCATAGTGAAGCAGAGATTTTATGATTCAGCACGGTGCGATGTTGGATTAGATCTGGAAACTGCTAAAAACGTCTACTCACATCCTACAAGTTTAAGTTCCCTAGCTGACAAGGATACAAAAATACTTCAGTCATCTTGTGGTTACTGTTAAGCTGCGTATCGACTATGGGGGGCCTGCCGCGCGAGCCATGATCGAGCGCGAGAAACCGGTTATTTGCCGCGCAAGGCATTTCTGTTGACGAGCGCGGCTGCCGCGCGCGGCAATGTAACCCAGCCAGGCAAACCATCCAGGCACTAAGGGGGGGGGGGGGCCGATTGGTATGCGCAGACCGAGCTCAAATTTCTGGCTCTGCGCATGACGTCACCGCAGGAGCACTATGTGTTGACGGAGCATTTGAGTATACGGGCATGTGGTGTATTTCGATTTTGATTTTGCTTGTAACTTGGTTTAAATTGTGCTAACATGCCTGGATGTGCTGTCGCTGGCTGTACAACTTACAGCAGAAAAATTAAAGGTACTGGTATCACGTTCATACCTTTCCAAAGGATCTACAGCTCAGGAAAATATGGGTTCAAAAGTGTTATCGTAAGGATGATTTCAGTACAGCAACAGCAACTGTGCGTTTTGTGCCAGAAGATTATGTTCGTGATTTGCAAGCTGAGTTACTAAATTTACCTCCAAAGAAAATACTTAAACCAGGTTCTGTGCCGAGTGTTAATCTTCCTATGATGATGTTTAAAGCTCATTGCACGTCTACTGCCATTCAAAGTTCACCAACCAACATCAGTCAAAACTAAAGCAGCAGAACTGATAGATATCAAGCCAGATATGTGAGGAAAAGAGCTGTTGAAACCCTTGCCGGTGTGTCGCCTAAAAAAAACAAAAATGGACCAATGCACTTCAACCTCAAATATTGATTCTGAAGAAGTTATGTTTCTAACTTGAAAGAACTTGAAGAGAAAACAAAAAAACTGGAAGCTACATTTTTAACTTTGAAGATTAAGAACAAATATCTGCGTGAGGAATTGAGAGCGACTTCCCAGAAACAAACAGAGCTCAAGAATAATATCAAGAAATTAGTACACAACGAGGCGACAAAAGTACTGAAAAACATATTTTCGGAAAACCAGATTAAATGTTTAGTATCAGGAAAGAAACATGTTAAGTGGAACAGTGATGATATTTGCAAAGCAGTGACATTACGTGCTATTTCCAAAAAGTGATATTTGTTTTTGAGAAATAAGCTCATTTTCCGCTGCCAGGTTTGTCAACTTTGAAACGGAGTATCTCCCGTTCTTTTCGCTGTCTGACAGGTGTGCAGCGAGATGTAATACAGCTAATGCGGCATTAACATTTTCCTACGCTGAACGTGTGTGTGTCTTGTCATTTGATGAAATGAATGTGGATAGTAGCATTGTTTACGACCAGAATGAAGATCTTATTATAGGCCCGCATGTACAATTTGCTACGATTCGTGGTCTTTTGAGTGGCTGGAAACAGCCCATATACTACGATTTCGACGTTCAGATGACAGCGGCATTGTTAAAATCAATTATTTACAGCCTTGAAGACGCCGGCTACAATGTTGTAGCTATTGTTGCTGATCTCGGCACAAAGAATCGCTGTGTTTGGAAAGAACTTAATGTAAGCCATACAAATACGTGCTTTCAGAATCCGAGAAATACTGATAAAAGAATATGGGTGTTTTCATATGTTCCTCATCTATATAAACTGCTAAGGAATCATTTTATTGATGACGGGTTTATTCTTCCGAGTGGCAAAAAAGTTGTGAAAACTGGTTGAAAAATTAATTTAATTGGATAGTGGTGAAATAAAAGTGTGCCCCAAGCTTACGCAGTTTCACTTATCAGTTAAAGGAAGGGAGCGCCAGAGGGTATAGTTGGCATTGCAACTGTTTTCTAACACCATAGCACAAGCAATACTCTATTTCATGCCAGAAGAAGAACACGTTGCTAATTTTTTCCAGCTTGTCAACGACTCGTTTGACATTATGAATAGCAGAGTACAGTTTAACAACAAGCCTTTAGCATGTGGATATGGTGTTCACCACGATATTCAAGAAAGAATTTTGAGACAGATGTATGAATGCTGTGAAAAAATGCAAGTTGGTAGATCAAAACAACTTCTTCCATTCCAGAAAGGATTTATGACAACCATCCGATCTGTATTTGGTCTGTACTCCGATCTGCAGAGTTTACAAGTGAAATACATTTTGACAGTTCGCCTGAATCAAGATTGTTTAGAGAATTTTTTCTCTCAGATAAGAGGCATTGGTCATTTTCATCTAAACCCCTCACCAACGGTGTCGCGAAAACTGCGGCCAGTGAAATTTGCGGCCAGTGAAATCTGCGGCCAGAATTCTCAACAATGCTGTAGCGGCATGTTTATTATAGAATAGGATCAAACTGGTTGTATTGTTAAAAGCCGCCCCACCGGCGCTCTGAGCGGATTGCTGCGTTTGTAGCCAATGTTTCTAAACAGCAGGTTGACAGTACAGATGTTTTATAGTTTATAACTGTTATTAAAATACAAGTTTTATTCTTGCTTAAAAGACGTAGAAAATAATTGTAATAATGAGGCAGATACTTACAGAATCGTAGTAGATTTCATGCAAAATCTCCCTTTGCCTCACATTACTAGTGCAGGAGGCTTCACATTCGGGAGGACGGTGGTTCGAATCCCTGTCCGGGCATCCAGATTTGGGTTTTCCATGGTTTCCCAAATCACTGCAGGGAAATTCCGGGATGCTTCCTTCAAAAGGCCATGGCCGAATTCCTTCCCATTCCTTGCCCCCCCCCCCAATTCTTTCCCGTCTCTAAAGACCTCGCTGTTAGAGAGACGTTAAGCAGATAAGAAACTAGTGTAGGAAAAAATATTCTACCATCAGCAGTTGTGGGTTAACGTAGACGACACGATAATGGAGTGACATCGCTCCATTTGGATGGATGGAGCGATCGTGTATGGCCGCCTCTAGACGACCTCAGCCACTCCGATCTAGTTAGTACCGCACTGGATTTTCCGAACAGTGTTGCAGATCAGCAGAAAATTCAGCTTTCAGTAACGAGTGCGAAAAAAGTCTAAGTCTAAGAAACCTGTGAAACATTTGCGTGTTTATTAAAAAAAAAAAAAAAAAGAAATTAACTTGGCTGTTTCGGGCGTGTAATGTAAAATGATTTGTTCACGTAATAACTTCCAGGCCACGATTTAGTGAGACCAGGTCGGGTCGTCTAGGGGCGTTTAGAGTGATTAGGACGGCGCGGCATGACACAAAGAGAAGAGGTATTGGCCGCAGATTTCGCAGATTTTAGGTTGGCCGCAAATTTCACTGGTCGCAGTTTTCACATATCCCTCACCAACAGATGTGAAAAACCGGCTACGGCTACTATTGTTGCGAAAAAATGCAACTCACATTCCCCTATCAAGTGAAACGTCCGTAGAGATGGATGAAAGTCAGGTTATTTTAACGTCTCAACTTCTACAGGGGATATTACCTGATATGTTTGAACCACTGGCTCTGATTGAAGGGGATTCCGACCTTCAAGATTTTAATATTTCTTTCGAAGCTGATACTGATCAGTCTCCATTTACAGAAGGACCAGATTGCTCAATTGAAGGGTTTCGTTATCTTGCTGGTTACATCGCTCACCGAGGAAGAAAATTCGATGCTACAATGGGAACATCTACATCTTTAATGTGTCCGGCTGCATCTACATCAAAATCTGGATGGATAGAAGTACTATCACGCGGAAGTCTTATGGTACCATCCGATGACTGGTTAAATAAAGTGTCACAATTTGAACTAATTTTTATGGATCTACATCTACATCTATACTCTGTAAATCACAAATACTGTGGGTGGCAGAGGGTGCTAAGCACCAATCCTAATTCTGCGCATTCCAATCCCGAACAGATCGAGGAAAGAAGGAATACATAAATGAATCAGTACGGCATCTTATTTCTCTAATCTTATCCCTCCTGTCATTGCGACCTAAATAGGTTGGCGGAAGAAGTATTTCGTTGCACTCGTAACTTAAAGATTTTTGCATATTCTCCAGCAAATTCAAACGAAAACGACGTCGTCTGTCCGCCAAACAATCCCAGCCCAACCCACGGATTAGCTCTGTGACACTTACGTAAGGACTGTAACTAGCAGTCACGAATCGAGCTGCTCTTCTCTGTACTTTCTCTAATGTGTCAATCAATCCCCTGCGATACGGATCCCAAATTCCACAACAGTATTCCAAATGCGGACGCACTAGTGTTTTGTACGCTATTTCCTTTGTATGAGCATTACAACTTCTCAAAATACGTCCTATGAATCGTAGTTTGGAATTAGCTTTTCCTACAACGGAAGTTATGTGCAAGTCCCATTTCATGTTGCTTTGTACTGTTACGCCTAGATACTTCAGGGAATCTACAGTGTCAACAACTGAATTGTTAACTTTGTACCCCTGAGCAAGCGGGGTCTTTTTATTACTTATGTGCATTGCCTTGCACTTTTTACAGTTAAGTGTAAGCTGCCATTCACGGCACCATTCCGAAATAACATCCAGATCGCGCTGAATTTCTAAACAATCGTCGGAGCACCTCACTTCCCTATAAATAAGTGCATCATCAGCAAAAAATCGCATCCTGCAATTAACGTTGTCACCGAGATCGTTTATAAAAATTAAGAAAAGAAGTGGTCCTATTACACTTCCTTGAGGAACGCCCGAAGTAACATCTAGTTTAGAAGAGGCTTCCCCGTCTACAACGACATACTGTGACCGACCAGTTAGAAAATCGCGTATCCATTCGCAAATCTGATCAGATATACCGTACGCTCGGATCTTCGCTAAGAGTCGGTTGTGTGGTACAGAGTCAAAAGCTTTCTGAAAATCCAAGAAAATAGCATCAACTTGTGATCCCGCATCAATAACTTTCATTACATCATGCGAAAATAGAGCCAGTTGCGTTTCACATGATCGGTTCTTACGAAATCCGTGTTGGTATGCTGTAAGTAGCTCGTTTTCATCTAGAAACTTCATAACGTTAGAGCATATGACATGCTCCAGAATTCTACTGCAAACAGATGTTAGCGATATCGGACGATAGTTCCTAGGATCTCTCCGATCTCCTTTCTTGAAAACGGGAATCACCTGCGCAATTTTCCAGTCAGAAGGTACTTTCATTTCCTCTAAAGATTTACGAAATATATCTGACAGAAATGGTTCTATTTCTTCCGCGTATTCCGAAAATACTCTTACTGGTACACCATCGGGACCCGGCGCTTTCCCCCACTTCAGGAGCTTTAATTGTTTTATGATACCTACACTATCAATTTGTACTGGATCCATTTCCAATTCAACACGCCGTGGATGCGAATGGTTGTGATTTTATGTCGAAAGAAAAGAATATTGTTAAAAGAATTTGTGCCAAAATAATAGAAAAATATCCAGAGGTGCCAGTGGAAGTAATAAAACTCTATGTAAGGACAAGAATGTTTATTCGTTTACGTTACACGAATGCAAAACATAAAATGCAAAAGGCAGCAGCGGCACATAGGAGGAAATGTCGTCAGTTCCTCGCATCGTCCGTTCCAGATGCGGAGAAAAACTAACATAACAAGGTATGTGAATCTGACTATCACATACTTAAATAATTTCATTGAATTAATTGCTCTGGCATCCGTAAATTGAATAGTTTTGAACAGCAGCACGCTTCGCTCATTTGCCGCTTGTATCCATTGCTTGTGTTTGCTCCTGCAGTGACGTCATTTCAACAGCCAATCGCCGCTCGTTTCGCTTCGGGCCCTACCTTTACTAGAATTACCTTGCAGGCACTGTCTTTCCGTGAAGCCAACGTGGACGTTTTACGGGCACGAATAGCTGCCATTTTCACTTTGATGCATCACACTGTATACTAGAAACCAAAACGAAAAGTTGTTTAGTCGATATGGAAATTGTATTTTAATAGATTTCAGTATGGTGAGGAACTCGTGGAAGACATGAGATGTGAAGCCGTCGAGGATACAATAAACAAATTTCATCAGAGTGACAACGGTAGAATTAGAGTTGATTGAGCCAGGTGTCAGTAAAGAGAGCACCAATTTCTGGAGGCGATTTCAGTTATTGAAAGACGCTGTAACTTCAAGATTTCACGAGTGTCAAAACAATGATTTTCGAGAATAGTTCCAGATGTTTCTGATGCATTACGCGAAGCTCTGACAGAATGGGTAAAGATAAGGAAATAATACCCATTTTATATTAAAGTTTTTATTGTTATTCAAGTTTCTTTTGCCATTCTTAACGATAACTTACCCCCAACTTAGGTAAAATGTATTGAGCTCGTCATTTTATTCGTCGATTCTAGTTTGAAGTGATGATTGTGTAGGTGATGGAGGCGATACCATCGGAGTCTGATTAGGCCGCACATTTGTTATTCCTCAAAAAAATTTTGGCTCCGTAGGACTGTATTGAAAGTCGACAGTTTTCGTTATCCACGGTAGCAAGCTGTTGCTGTGCCGCGCCTGAACTGCGCGCGAGGCAAGCCGTGGGGGAATTGCCGCATGCCTGAATACCGACTAGGGTTCTAGCGGAGGTTATCTATGCGGGTGTGCAGTGGATTTTTTTGCGGAAGCGGAGGTGGAAAAATAAATTTATAAATATTTATATTTTAATATTCTATCAAAAATAAATTTAAAATCAAAAAAGTATATTTTTATACCGAATTCTACAGTTTTTCATAAGTAAAGTCTATACTGCCTTATTAATTTATTTTTTCCTCATCTTTCAATAAAAAACAAAAAAAAACCTGTAATGATTTCAGAAGCAAATTAAATAATTTACATAAGTACATACGCGTCTAAAAGCAATCTTTGTCATGAACTTTGCGGAGTTTTTTTTTTTTTTATTTTTTTTATTTTTTATTTTTTTTTTTTTATTTTTTTTATTACCTTTCATTCCTTTGACTGAGGGCCAAAGGCGGGCTGTTTGAGAGCTGTAGCTCTTTTCAGCCATCGGGAATGTACAGTTTATTGGGTTTTAACCTTTATTAGACTCATCATGGGATACAAATGTATTTGGATATTTCTGTGGACACTGAGTCCTTGATTTTCATTAATCCCTCAGGGGGACCATGACTGCTATTAGTTCTGTCATCATTTGGAGCAGCTTGGTCAGCTGCTCTCGTTGACTCCCTTCCATCCAATCTTGGTGTCGACAACATCCCTTCTCTTGGCAGGCGTTGACGCTCCTCGTGGACGGGTTTCGTGCGTGTTGTTGCGTTGAGTGATGTAGGGAGATAGTTGGTCTTCTGTCTGCCTGTTGCTTGGAGCTTCTCTCTTTCTCCCCTTGGCGAGAGTGTATCTCTTCTCGTCGGTTCTTGTTCCGCTTGGCTGGCAGATCTTCAGTCTTGGCATTGTAGGTTTCTCGCCTTCCGCAAGCTTGCAGGTTGCGCTCACAGGACAGCCTTCATATGCCGCGGAATGAGGCCCTTGGCAGTTGGCACATGTTGGGGTGTCTGTCCTCAAGCGTCCGCAGTCCTTGACATTGTGGCTCCCGCCACAGCGGACACAACGCTCGGTAGAGTGGCAGTCTGCGGCGTGGTGCCAAAATTTCTGGCACCTGTAGCATTGTTGTACCCTCGTGGTAGTTTTCTTGTTGCCTCTGGTTCTTCTTTTCCCTGCTTGTTTCCTTGGCGCTTCACTTTTACTGGGTGTTGGCTGCTGATCTTGGCCCGCCTGGTCGACTGGTTTTGTTGGCGGCTGTTGTTTCTGGTACAGGATGCCTCCGTCCTGAAGCACCCTGATGGCCGCCTCCATGTCACATCGGCGTATGTAGAGGTAGCCCCATTTGCCTCCTTCCACTTCGATGGCTGGTTCTGCCTCCATTCTTGTATCCGGGCGGGTCGACTTCACCGTCTCTGGACATGTTGTTGTCGCTGGGATGCATCTGAGGTCATTCGCTGTGGAAGGGGCTGCTTGCATATCCAGTCTGTGGGATGACCCTTCTATTCATTCGAGTGGGAGAGCGCGTCTAGTGAGGACGTTCCGTGCGACGCGCGCATCCTCCGCTCAACTCCGCGAAGCGCCACCAGGGCGTACTAGCGCCGCGCCACCTATACCTTGACAGTGCGCTGGGCGCAGAGCCATTCCGAGCCATTCGCTACCGGTGCCCGGTAGCGAACACATCTCTCTGAGCGGTGCCTCCTGAGGGGGAGCACTGGGAGCGTCTGACTCCGCTGAGCGCCACCAGGGTGCAACAGCGCCGCGCGCCCATACCCTGCCTGCGCGCTGGGTGCTGGCTCAGTCACTGCTAGGCACTAGCAGTGGTAGGATCGCTCCGAGCGGTCTCTCCCAAGTGGGGAGCGCTTGGGGCCCGGCGGCCACGTCGTGCGCGGGCACTTAGGAGCTCGCTCCTGCGCTACAAACGGTCGTCTCTACTTCCCTCCCTCTGAGTATTAGGGTTGTACCACTCCACGGCCCACTCCTGCACGGAGTGGAACCCCCGAGTGAGAGCACTAGGGTTGTTTCTCGCTGGAAACCTTACGGTGACAACTAAGGCGAGAGCAACACTCCCAACTAGGGAAGCAGAGCCATGACCCGTCGCAAAGGGAAACATCGTGCGCAAGAACTGGCGTCCACCAGCAGCAGACAAGAAGCACAAACTGACAGCCCACGATCTCCTAGCGAACCGAGGGATGCAGGGAAGGCGGACTTGTCTGACAGTGACGATGAAAACGAGTACCAGCACAATGAAGACCCGGAAACAAGCGACCAAGATGAAGTAGACGAGACATTTTGCGCTCCGAAAGGAAGGCAACCAAACTATGACGCAGATTTCCCACCGATGGCGAAAGGGAAGGGGAAAAGACGACGCAGTGAAGAAACCAGCCCAAAACTACCAACCAAACATGTCAAGACAGCGGACGTCGTAACGACCCAAAACCGCTACGCTATCCTGGGATCTGAAACAGAAGAGACCAACAGCACCAGACAAACGGACCAAAGCCGCGAGGAGGCACACCCACCACCAAAGGTGAGGATACCCCCAGTGGTAATACCAACCCCGAAAAACTACACACAGCTGAATGCAACTCTACAAAAGAAAATGACAGGAAAACTAATCATCAGAAACGCGGGCAACACCGCCAGATACTACACTGAGAATAAGGAAGACCACAGAATTCTAACTGATAATTTCAAGGAAAAAAATATCCAACACTTCAGTCATCAAATCCCTGACGAGAGATCCGTACAAGTAGTTATCAAAGGACTACCAATAACAGTGACAGAGGAGGAAATCAAAACAGAACTGACAACTAAAGGTTACGAAGTGATATATGTCCATCAATTCAAGAAAAGAGATGTAGCAACAAGGGAACTAATCCCGATGGCCACATTCTCAGTGACTCTGAAACCAAACACAAATGCTGAAAGAATTTACAATGAAGTATCGCTACTCTACACCATGATCCAAGTGGAACGATACAAGCAAAAGAGCGGACCACCACAGTGTGTAAAATGCCAAAGGCTCGGGCATACAAAAAATTTCTGCCACCTAGCCAGTAGATGCGTCAAGTGCGCAGGGTTGCACGACAGCAAAGAGTGCAAACTACCCTCGTCAGAAAAAGCAAAATGCGCCAACTGCGAAGGCGAGCATCCCGCATCATACCGCGGCTGCCCTGTCTTTCAAGCAGCACTAAAACCCCCAGGAAAACCAGGGGAAAGGGATAAGAGGAAAACTACCAACAAGAATAAAGAACAACAAAACCATCCCAAACAGCAAAAACCCATCAATCACCAAAAGGCAACAACCCGCACGGAGACAGGCAGCTACAGTGAAGCAGCCAACAAGATAAAGAACTCAACGAAGGCAAAAATCCACAGGGAGCCCATGCAGAGAAAACAGCCAACAAACCAAGCCATAAACAGCAAAACCCCAAAGGAAACCCACACTGACAAAACAACAGACGAAAATGCAAAGGATGACAACACTGGAAAACCAGAACAGGAAAGGGAGACACGGAGAAGAGGACAGCACAAGAGCCACTGCAGGCATTCCACAAAGAACCGCGACGTCAAAAGCATACTAACCGGAAAATCCTTCCTGAGCAAAATGCTCAAAATAGTAGGAAAAATTAACAAGGCCAAAGACGAAAATGAAAAACTCTTTGCTCTAATTAAAGGAGTTATGTCACTGTTGAAATGATGGCGAGACCACAAGGACAACAAAAAGACATCAAAATCGCAATGTGGAACGCCAATAGCATAAGGAACAAAAAACTAGAAATCAAAGACTTCATCAGACGGCACGATCTGGGTATAGTCTTACTGTCGGAAACCTTCTTAAACCCAAGGGACAAGTTCCAAATAGCGGGCCACACAATATATCGGAACGACAGGCAGGGCCAACAGGGTGGAGGAACGGCGATCATCATAAACAAGAAGATAACACATGAACCCATCCAGACACCCCAGCTAAGCGACATGGAGGCCACTGCAATTAAAATCAACTCTGTCGAGGGCCACATTGTTTTGGTGTCGGCTTACCTAGCACCCAACAGAGTCCTCTACGAACAGGACCTCGACGCACTGCTAGCAACAGGTAGAAGGGTGATTATTGGAGGAGACCTGAACTCCAAAAATCAAGCCTGGAACTCAAGGGTAAACAACACAAAAGGGGACTTGCTCCTGGCGCTAGCAGAGAGGCGAAACATACAGGTGCTTGGCCCAAAATCAGCCACACACATCCCCCACAACAGACGTCACCGACCTGATGTCCTTGACATGGCCATAGCGAAGGACATCACTCGACGGATAAAACTTACAACAATCAACGACCTGTCATCCGACCACCAACCAGTTCTGTTACAAATCAAGAACTGGGTTCTACCCCACACAACCGAGAGAAAATCCAAAGAAGTGGACTGGGACCAGTTCAGTAGAATAGTACACAACCAAATAAGAACGACTTTTAACTTGGGGACAAAAGAAAACATCGAGGAAGCCATAAACCACCTAAACACCGTGGTAGCGGAAGCAGACAAGAGAGTTTCAACCACCACAATCCGCCCAGCAATCATCGATGACCTACCGCCAGATATCGAAAATATCCGGCAACTAAGAAACACGGCCCGCAAGCTATGGCAGAGATTCCGGGACCCCCAAGATAAAAGAAGATATAAACAGCTATCAACAGAACTGAGAGGTCGCATGATAGAACACAGGGCAGAGAAATGGGAAACCAGGATGACAACCCTCACCCTGAACAACAGGGACGCATGGCAACTAGTGCGCGCCATTAAGGAGCCCAAGGAACCGAACATCGCAATAACCGGACCAGCAGGGCCTTGTTTCCTGCCAGTGGCCAAGGCAGAGGTGCTGGCGGAATACTTCGCCAGTCAACACAGAGAAGTAGAGTACGATCTGACCGAAGCAGAAGCACGCACGGCAGACGACATTACAAATACCGCACGCAACATCATGACCGAACAACCAGAGGATGAGCCCGAGCTAACCACACCAGGGGAAATCCGAAGGATAATAAAGAAGTTGGCTAGTAACAAAGCCCCAGGAGCTGACAAGATTTCCAACCTACACCTCAAGAAACTGCCAACCAAAGGAATTGTGCTGCTAACAAGAATAATCAACGCATGCCTAATTCAAAGGCACTTCCCAGATTCATGGAAAATTGCCAAGGTGACGGCCATTCCAAAACGAGGGAAAGATAAACGATTGCCATCTAACTATAGGCCTATAAGCCTACTCCCCTCCGCATCCAAGGTGCTGGAACGAGTTCTGCTCAAGCGGATTAACGACACCTTGGAAGCGGAAAAAACAATTAGAAAAGAACAGTTTGGCTTCCAGAGCAGGGTAGGAAGCACAAGCCAGCTCCTCCGATTGACTGAAGACGTGTCACGGGGATTTAATTACAGTAAGTCGACGGCGGCTGTGTTCTTGGACATCGAGAAGGCCTATGACAAGGTGTGGCATGCCAACCTAATCACTAAGCTAAGAACACAGACGTCCATACGACATTGCTACGTTCAGTTGATCGGAAGCTACCTGGAAAACAGAAGGTTCTTCGTGTCAGTGGAAGGGCAAAACTCCTCAACCTACGCGATACCTGCCGGAATACCGCAAGGGTCTGTTCTGGCCCCAATACTATTCTCTATAGCAGTAAACGACACACCGACACCACCGCATGTTAACATCGCTCAGTTTGCGGACGACACAACGGTCTACGCGTCGGGCAGGAGACATGAGTTGAACATAAACCACCTGCAACATGGCCTGGACCAACTAGAGAAATGGTGCCGCATAAATAAGGTCAAGATCAACCCTACAAAATGTGCGGCCGTCTACTTCACCCGGAAGAGACCAATAATCGACAAAAAACTAATAATCATGGGCCAAGAAGTCGAATGGTCCCCTGACACCAAGTACCTTGGTGTCACGATAGATAAAAAACTACTCTTCAAGAAACACATCTTAGACCGAAGAAGACAGGGCACCGCGATACTGAACAAACTGTTCCCTATCCTCCACAGTCGACAATTAGCCGTCAAAACCAAAATCCGCATCTATAAATCAGTCATCCTCCCCTACATCCTCTATGGATGCCAGGTGTGGGGAACTGCATCCAAAACAAATATTGACCAACTTCAGAGACTCCAAAACCGATGCCTGCGGGTCATTCTGCGTGCATCAAGGTATACACCAACAGACGCCCTACACGACCAAGCCGGCGTCAACCGGATCTACGTTGAAATCCACAGGCAAACAGAAAAGTTCTACCAGCGTATAGAACAAAACAGAGAAAATGATGAAAGGCTCCATACCCTTGGCACAACCAATCCAAGGCACTGGTTCAAATATAAAGTACCACTAAGCATCATATATCAGCCTGAATAGAACTGATATGACTGTAAGAAAACTGTAGGGGTTTTTCACATAAGGTCGTCTCTGACGAACCGTAGTCATGTTTTCCCCTCAATGAGTAATAAAAAGTGTCCCCAAACTAACCTATCCTATACAAAGAGACACATTAAGTAGTGTTGCCCCGGCAACGGAACTTTTTCACAAACAAGCCGTTGAGGCACAGACACACACAAAAAAAAAAAAAAAAAAAACCCTTCTATTGTTGTGCTTGGCGTTGAGGGTGCTGTTGAGACTGAGGCTGGCGTTGGCGGTGGTGTGAAGTTGCTCTGCAGTTTCTCTAGATACTCATTCTCGCGGAAGTTCTCGGCGAAGTCCAGGCTAGTTCTTCTTCTGGTTCTACCCCATCTTCGCGTCTTGGTATCGCGAGTTTAGAGAATGCCGGGTCTCTAAGTGC
>JARYHS010008074.1:270501195-270543179 GCA_031002005.1 Vandiemenella viatica | reverse complement strand
AAGCTGCGTTCACAATACTCCTAGTGTCGAGAGCACCTTCATTGTTGATCCTATTTTCCCATAAACAGGACACATTTGATGAATACTGCGATTGTCGATATTCTCTGGAACCGACGACGATATAGCTTTCCATTTCTGTTCCAGTCGGTTGCCGGTTTCTTAAGCCGCGTTCCTACGGCGCGTGGTGGGCAGTACGCGCCTTTCTTCTTTTACCGCCTGGCGGTGGGTTGAGGCGCGCCGTGCCTGCTAGCATATGCGGCAACGATGAAAGGCGTTCCCTACCACGCGCCGAGGGACGCGCCATGGGAACGCGGCTTTAAGGAAATACTAGAAACGTTTGATGTCGCCGACAGGTGCAATACGCCTTTCTGCTCACAATGGCGCCTGGCTGTTTGGGATTTCCGCTGTTAATGGCGACAAGCGCGTTCGAATAAAGGGCCCCAAAAGTACCTTTGTTTGCAACCCAGTCAGGTGTGAAGAACGAACGCAGTTCGCAGTTTGTGTCCATATGCCCACTTGATAGTTGCTCAATGTAATAATATCATAAAACGCTCACTAAGTGTAAGACCACTACAACCACGGCTAATCCTTTACAATTACAGAATCTAAAAAAAAAAAAAAAAAACACATAGGTGTGATATCCCAAAAGAGCAGTTGCGGCAAAAGGGTTGCTTAAATAAATTTTTAAAACGAACTAACAGTGTTTCTGCGAAGTACATTGTGATATAGACTTTCATATGACACAATGGGCAGCAGGGCTTAGCCAGAAATGAAAATGACAGTAGTTGGGAGATCCATATGAGATGCATTGATAAAACGCCAAAGAATCGGCGAAATTGGTCACGTTCAGTTAATACTAAATAAACTGCTGGCCCGTTAGTATACAAATTTAGAGAAACCTAGTTCGTCTCTTTAATCGTCGTTTGAGCTCTACACGTAGATTTTATATATATATATATATATAGGGTCAATGTGTGTGTGTGTGTACACAGTCATGAAAATTATCAAAAGTGTAGTTAAACTACATCTAGAAAAGAAGTAGGGTCCTCGAAATCAAACTTCGCGGGGGGCCCCGAAATTCCTTAACCCGGCGCTGGCCACAGCAATTAATTCAATGAAATTTTTTAAGTATTTGATAGACAGATTCACATACCTTGTTACGTTAGTTTTTCTCCGCATCTGGAACGGACGATGCGAGGAACTGATGAGATTTCCTCCTATGTACCGCTGCTGCTTTTTGCATTTTAAGTTTTGCATTCATGTAATGTAAACGAATAAACATTTTTGTCATTACATAGAGTTTTATCACTTCCACTGGCACCTTTGGATATTTTTCTATTATTTTGGAACAAATTCTTTTAACAATATTATTTTCTTTCGACATAAATTTACAACCATTCACATCTATAAAAATTAGTTCAAATTGTGGCACTTTATTTAACCAGTCATCGGATGGTACAATAAGGCTTCCGCGTGATAGTACTTCTATCCATCCAGATTTTGATGTAGATGCAGCCGGATACATTAAAGATGTAGATGTTCCCATTGTAGTATCGAATTTTCTTCCTCGGTGAGCGATGTAATCAGCAAGATAACGAAACCCTTCAATTGAGCAGTCTGGTCCTTCTGTAAACGAAGACTGATCAGTATCAGCTTCGAAAGCAATATTAAAATCTTGAAGGTCGAAATCACCTTCAATCCGAGCCAGTGCTTCAGACAAGTCAGGTGATATCCCCTGTAGAAGTTGAGACGTTAAAATAACCTGACTTTCATCCATCTCTACGGATGGTTCACTTGATAGGGGAATGTGAGTTGCATTTTTCCCAACAATAGTAGCCGTAGCCGGTGTTTCACATCTGTTGGTGAGGGGTTCAGATGAAAATGGCCAATGCCTCTTATCTGAGAGAAAAAATTCTCTAAACAATCTTGATTCAGGCGATCTGTCAAAATGTATTTCACTTGTAAACTCTGCAGATCGGAGTACAGACCAAATACAGATTGGATGGTTGTCATAAATCCTTTCTGGAATGGAAGAAGCTGTTTTGATTTACCAACTTGCATTTTTTCGCAGCATTCATACATCTGTCTCAAAATTCTTTCTTGAATATCATAGTGAACACCATATCCAAATGCTAACGGCTTGTTGTCAAACTGTACTCTACTATTCATAATGTCAAATGAGTCGTTGACAAGCTGGAAAAAATTAGCAACGTGTTCTTCTTCTGGCATGAAATAGCGTATTGCTTGTGCTGTGCTGCTAGAAAACAGTTGCAATGCCAGATATACCCTCTGGCGCTCCCTTCCATTAACTGATAAGTGAAATTGCGTAAGCTTGGGGCACACCTTTATCCAATTAAATTAATTTTTCAACCATTGTTTTCACAACTTTTTTGCCACTCGGAAGAATAAATCCGTCATCAATAAAATGATTCCTTAGCGGTTTATATAAAGGTGAGGAACATCTGAAAACACCCATATTCTTTTATCAGTATTTCTTGGATTCCGGAAGCATGTTTTTGTATGGCTAACATTAAGTTCTTTCCAAACACTGCGATTCTTTGTGTCGAGATCAGCAACGATAGCAACAACATTGTAGCCGGCATCTTCAAGGCTGCAAATAATTTATTGTGACAATGCCGTTGTCATCTGAACGTCGAAATCGTAGTATATGGGCTGTTTCCAGCCACTGAAAAGACCACGAATCATAGCAAATTATACATTACTATACGGCCTTATAATACGATCTTCTTTCTTGTCGTAAACAATGCTACTATCCACAATCATTTCATCAAATGACAAGACACATACACGTTCAGCAAAGGAAAATGTTAATGCCTGAGCTTTCGTTAGCTGTATTACATCTTGCTGCACACCTGTCAGACAGCGAAAAGAACGTGATATACTCCGTTTCAAAGTTGACAAACCTGGCAGCGGAAAATGAAGCTTATTTCTCAAAAACAAATAGAACTTTTTGGAAATAGCACGTATCACTGTTACACTTAACAGGTTTCTTTCCTGATAATAAAAATTTAATCTGGTTTTCCGAAATTATGTTTTCAGTACTTTTGTCGCCTCATTGTGTATTAATTTCTTGATATTATTCTGGGAAGTCGCTCTCAATTCCTCACGCATATATTTGTTTTTAATCTTCAAAATTAAACATGTAGCTTCCAGTTTGTTTGTTTTCTCTTCAAGTTCCTTCACACGTCTTTTAAGTAACATAACTTCATCAGAATCAATATTTAAGGTTGAAGTGCATTAGTCCATTTTTGTTTTTTTAGACGACACACCGGCAAGGGTTTTCCTAACATATCTGGCTTGATATCTATCAGTTCTGCTGCTTTGGTTTTGACTGATGTTGGTTGGTGAATTTTGAATGGCAGTAGACGTGCAAGGAGCATTAAACATCATAATAGGAAGATTAACACTCGGCACAGAACCTGGTTTAAGTATTTTCTTTGGAGGTAAATTTAGTAACTCAGCTTGTAAATCACGAACATAATCTTCTGGCACAAAATGTTGCAAACACACAGTTGCTGTTGCTGTACTGAAATCATCCTTGCGATAACACTTTTATGTTACTGAGCTTTAGATCCTTTGGAAAGGATACCAGTACCTTTAGTTTTTTTGCTGTAAATTGTACAGCCCGCGACAGCACATCCAGGCATGTTAGCACAATTTAAACCAAGTTATAAGTAAAATCACAATCGAAATACACCACGTGCCCCGCCCGTATACTGAAATGATCCGACAACACATAGTGCTCCTGCGGTGACATCATGCGCAGAGCCAGAAATTTGAGCTCGGTCTGTGCATGTAAATCACCCCCCCCCCCCCCCCCCTGAGTCTTCCTAATTTCACTGCAACGTTTACTACAACCAAAGATAAAACAGTACATTCAGTGGTTTCGTGGCATTAGAATTTTTTTTAAGTTTGAAAAAATCGCATTTGTCAAATCCAGTATCTATTTTTTAAATATCTAATTTTTAAATGTTTTAGAAGTAAACTGGTAGTATATAATGATAACAACTTTTTCAATATTGTTTTTAAAGGAGTTATGTAAATAAAAGTATCACTTCTGACAAAGCCACTTTTTAAATATCTTCTTTTTAAATGTTTTACAACAAAACACGCAGCGCTAGTATTCCCTCGAGTCAGCTAGCATACAAGAAATGTTCGGTTAAATATATGAGTTCTTTGAAACCAAATAGTAAAATATTAGTAGTTTTCCTGGTACCTGAATCATGTACGAGATGGCGTTAGAGCAGTTTTCAAGACGTTTTCTAGATACCAAGAGTAAAAATTGTTCGTATTTTGTAGAGTTGGGTTTATCAGGGAGGAACACTATTTAGATAATCTTAAAAATCGAAACGTTATCTGAATACAAAATTTCATCCAGATCGTTAGCGCCGTTCCCGAGATTAAAAATACTATATATATATATATAAACAAGAATTGCTCGTTTAAAAATATTAGGATATAAAAGGAAAACAATTAAACAGCAAACCAAAACAGTTGATCTTCATCCTCCTCTTTCCCACCATCAGGGCTGTAAATTCAGTTCATATTCCTTGTGGTGTTCTACACTTCTTTAAACTTACACGTTTCCACATTCCGACCTTCATATACTAAATCTAATCATTGTTTCGTTTTCCATTTTATTACTTGTCTTACATTCTTGCATAAGTCCTTCACTTCACCATATCCTTTCATTTCTTGTTTCTACCACTGGTCATCTCCTACATTTGTCGTTTTTATTTCTACCTCTTCAAATATATTAAATAATTCCCCTTCTTTTCTAGGCTCTTCGTCTTCTTGCACTACAACTTCCTTTGTCTTCTCGGGTTTACTTTTAAAGTCATTGTGGTCAGCTTTGGTATTAACGTCATCTTAATCATCTTAATCTTCTTCTTCTTCCTCTTCATTATCTGACTTCTTATTGTTATTCTCTTCTTTGATACTAATATCATTATTTTCTTTTTCCTCTTCTGTATCAGTTTTCTTATTATCCACCTCTTCTTTGATCTCATTTTTCTCTTCTTTTTCTTCATTATTTGGTTCTTTATCACTATCTTCTTTGTTACTAACAACCACTTCTTTATTTATATCATCTGCATCGACCGCTCCCAACATTTCTGTTACTGTCCTTTCTCTCCATTCTAATTCTTTCTCTTTTGTGTCTTCTATTTCTTTTTTCTTTTCACACACCTTGAAACATTCCCACCACTGTAAAGGCGCGTCATCATTTACTGGTTCTGGTGAATCTACGTATTGTTTCATCACATTACATTAGACTGCAAGGAGTAGTTTCTCTTTTCTGTCATTCATTCATTTTTTCTTCTCGACTTCATTCTTCATTTCTTCTTGCTTGGATTTATACTTTAATCCTAATCGGCATTCGTTATAATTCTTTCTTACTTCTTTATGTATTTTCTGTCCTAACATCTTGTCCCCCGAGACTGAACGGGCAACATCAGCCTCGGCTATAGGTTCTCCAACCACCGATTTCTTACATTTCTCTTCTTCGTATCGAACGTTTTTCGAAGATAATCCTCCAGATGATTATTCCTATGAGTGTCGTAGAACCTTTCTTGATTCCTATTGACATTTCTTTCCTGTATTCATCTTTGGCCTCATATCTTCCGTTGTTGGGATTACATGCTGTGGAATATTCATTTTCAGCTGCTAACGTGCCCTTCCATTGTTCTATCAGGTCTATCGATCCAATAAATTATCTAATACTATTCCATTGTTGCAAAATTAACTTCTCTTGATCTCCTCTAGGTAGCTTTGGAAAAAGATGGCGGCACCTATAGAAGTGGTTATTAGCTGTTCTCCGGAAATAAATTATTTATCTTGTATAAAGTGTGTTTTGTGCAATGAAATAGTAAGAACAGGAATCAGAATGTGCTCCGTAATTCAGAAATGGATCCACGTAGGATGTACAAAAAACTTGGAAACAACGAGTGGTAAATGTGAGTGCGGTGTGGAAAGCTGTAAGAAAAGCATGGAAGCAGTGGAAAATTACTTCGAGGGAAAAGCAGAATCAGTGATCGAAGAATTTCAATATGACATATATACCGCAAATATGCTGTACAAAAAATGAATAACTTAAAAGCTATAGTAGAAGATGACTCAGAAAGTGCAACAGCAAATAGCTTTGTTAGGCCTAAAAAGTGTGTGCGCATTAAGACTACTACTCAGTGCATCAAATTGAAAACAAATAATAAATTTGAACCTCTCTCATCTTACATTCTCGATAACGAAGTTAAATTTGAAACTAGGTCAGGTAAAAAGTGCAAAAAAATGGAATTGTCGAAAACTATATCACAAAAACATCTCGACCGTGTAAACCGTGTAAATCGTCGAGAAAAGAAAAAACATAGCAATTGTTTACTTGCTTCCAGCCATGAACGCGGCCTCGCAGAAATTATTACTGAAATGGATCCAAATTTCAGAGTCAGTGGTATAGTAAAGCCCGGAGCTCCATTGCGGGAAATAGTAAAAAATAACTTTAAAAAATATGTGGGACTTAAACCTGGCGACAGCTGTGTGATAATAGGCGGTGAAAACGGTGTTTACAAAAATGAAGCCAAACAAGCAACCAGATCTTTAGTTGAAACATTAAATCTGATGACCAATATAAATGTTTATGTCACCAGCATTCCTCATCGATATGACCTAATACCATCATCTTGTGTAAACGAAGAAATAGAGACCACAAACAGAAAGTATCAAAAAATATGTAAAGCTATCCAAATGTCGAATTTATAAATGTAGACCTGCCATCGAGAAGAATTTACTAAACATGGGATGCATAGGAACATTAAAGGCAAAGCAGCTTTAGCCAAACAGATACTGTACCATATAAAAACAAAATGTAAAATTCGCAGCACTCAAAAATCGAGATAAAAGAACCAACAGAAGTATGCCAAACAAAAATGACATTACCTGAAAATATGACATGCTCTATTCTGCAGCCTAAAGAAACATATACACAGATATTATATTTAAGCTCCACAGTGAAAACAACCCAAAAAGCAGTGAAAACTAAAGAGGAACTTAATAGACACACAGTACTAACCCAAGACGACTCAACAGTAAAAGTGGCAACCCAATCGTCTACTAGAAGATCCAGTACCAGACAGAAAGTGTCAACACCAAAAGATGAAAATTTTTTATGGTTCAGCCTGGGGAAACACAAACATCCTTAGTGAGATATTCTCACAACCCACCCAAAGAAGATGGAAACTCATCTGATCTGAACAATGATACCCACCTCACTTCAAGTCCACAGGTAAGCACCTGCGATCCACAAGTGCAAAACAAACCTCACCAGTTAGCCTCAAAGGAAAAGTGGAAAAAAACTAGAAAGCTGTCTACTCAAATATCTGTTCTTCACCAAAATGTTCAGTGTGTTCGTAACAAAATAAATGAGCTAAATGTATCAGTGACCTCAAAAAAACCATTAGTATTGTCTAACAGAACACTGGTGTAATTCAAATGAAATTAATTATGTTGATTTAGGTGGTTATGAAATGGCAAGTTATTACTGCTGAACAAAAGTAAAGTGTGGTGGTTCTTGTCCACACACTTTTAGTGAATCGCGGAGTAACAATAATAATAATAATAATAATAATAATATTTATAAAATCTGGTGTAAATTTTAGAAATAGAACTGACCTTATGTCCCTAAATGAGGATAAAACTTTGAAGCTTGTGCAATAGAGATTACTGTGGAAGACTCAGTTACCAAAGTTGTAATCATATGTATATATAGGTCACCAAACTCAGATATTGCCATATTCTTCACAAAATTAAGGTTGATCTTAGATAAAGTGCATACTAGGAAAACTAAAATCTTAATTTGTGGTGATATAAACATAAATACTAAAATCAAAGATAGATTTGTTAAATATTCTGTATTCATATGGTATTTCCTCCCTGGTAGAAAATGCAACTAGAATTACACTTAATTCTGAATCCATTATTGATCATGTCCTAACAAACCTGGATGTAAATTATTGTGATGTAACTGTAGAAAACCTAGGTCTATCTGACCACCATTGTCAAATTATAAATTTAAATCTGGTAGTTCATGAACAACTCAAGCCAAAAATGTACATCCGTAGATTTCCAAAAGCCAAGGTTTATGAATTCTTAGATGACCTATCAGGCCAGCCATGGGAAGAGATTTACACCAAACCAAATGTAAATGAAAAATACAAAAAATTTGCATCTTTTTTTAAATTAAATTTTGAAGAAAAGTTCCCCAAAGTACTCTCAACTTCTGATCAAAATAAAAACAAGTGGATTACAAATGGGATAAAAATTTCATCCCAAAATCTCAGGAAAATGTATATGAAAAGTAATGAACACACCAGCCAGTCTTTCCTAGCTTATCGTAGAACTTACAAAAAAGTGTATCGAAAAGTCCTAGCAGAGGCCAAGAAAAACTACAATAACAGGAAAATTATAAATTCAAGCAATAAATCAAAAGCTGTTTGGGATGTAGTAAGAAGGGAAACAGGGAAAACCAAAAAAACTAAACTCCTGCCCAATAAAAATCTGTGACACTACGCCAGATAGCGACCCAACAGAAATAGCAAACTATGTAAACAATTACTTCTCTAGCATAGCTGCAAAACTTCAGACTAAATTTTCAAATAATCAAACATATAAAAATTGTTATATCTCAGTAAATTCTATGGTCCTAAACCCAGTAACAGAGGAAGAGGTGGAAAAAACAGTCCTCAGACTAAAAAATAAAAAATCAACAGGATTGGATGAGGTGCCCATGTTTCTAATAAAGCAATGTATACATATCCTCCGAGCCCCATTAGCGCACATAATAAATGAGTCTTTCACAACTGGTGTATTTCCTGACTACCTAAAATTTGCAAAGGTCCTACCTATTTTAAAAAATGGAAGTAATGAACATGTAGAAAATTACCGCCCAATTTCTATACTGTCATCTTTCTCCAAAATTTTTGAATCACTTATGAAAGATAGGTTAACCAGCTTCCTGAGCAAATATAATATCCTTAGCAAATCTCAGTTTGGTTTTCAGGCAGGAAAAGGAACAACATCAGCAATAGCACAGTTCACAAAAAATGTACTTGAAGCTCTTGACAGAGGTGATCATGCAGCAAGTCTATTCCTAGACTTTTCAAAAGCCTTTGATACTGTCGACCACAACATCCTCATGCAAAAACTAGAAGCAATAGGTATAAGGGGTAGTGCAAAATCCTGGTTCCAGTCATATTTAACCAACAGAATACAAAAAGTTGAAATCTCTGCTATCCCGGAAAACTCAAATATTTTATGTAAGTTCCTGTCTGAACCAAGATCTGTAAATATAGGTGTCCCACAGGGAAGTATTCTAGGCCCCATATTATTTCTAATTTATGTAAATGATTTTATATCCAGTATCAGTCACGGGGATAAAATTTTATTTGCGGATGACAGTAACATCATCATCAGTGATCCCTCAGTCATGAACTCCAGGCTAAAGGAAACGCAGCTCTTATAGAAGTCTTAAACTGGTCCCAAAATAATAAATTGACCCTCAATATAAATGACAAGCAGCATCAAATTCAGTTCACTTAGCAGTGTTCAACAGATAGACTTAAAACTGAACAATGAACACATTGTGTGTGTTGCAAATACAAAGTTTCTGGGAATGACCATTGATCACAAATTAAAGTGGAATGAACATGTACAAATTTTGGGAAAGAAAATATCCACAACCTGTTTTGCACTTAGAATTCTAGCTCCTGTATGCAATGATGATTGCCTCAAAATAATATACTTTGCAAACATTCATTCCATAATATCCTATGGAATCATTTTTGGGCTTCAAGCAAACAAAATGTAAATACTATTTTCAAATTACAAAAATGGTCTGTCAGGATAATAGCAAAAACTTCAAGGAGAACCCATTGTAAGGACATATTTAGAAAATTAGGCATCCTGACTGTTCCATCCTGTTATATCTTCAATTCTATAATGTATATAAAAAATAACTTACAAGACTTCACCACAAACAGTTCCGTCCATACATATTCCACAAGGTCAAAAAATGATCTACACATAGAGAGGAAATTAAAAAGTAAAACTCTAAATAGTTTTTTCCACAAGGGAGTGAAATTGTATAACAAACTGCCAGTAGAAATTAAGGGAGAAAAAAACCAGATCTTTTTAAGAAAAGGCTAAAAATGTATCTAGTAAAAAATGCTTATTACTCCGTAGAAGACTATTTAAAGTAGTCAAATTATGTAAAACACCTGTGTCTATTAAATTAGTAGTTACAGATAAATTGTACAAATCTTATGTATATTTCTATATGCCTTACATTTATAGTTGAATATCCAAATTGTTCACATTATGTATAAAAATTTAAAATGACGAAACCAATATACATGAAAATGTATCATATGGTGAATAAATGAAATGAAATGAAATGAAGCGTTTCTAACATATCCTCAACACTCATGGGGTCGTCTAGGTACCTTAATTCTTTTATTTTCACAAAAATTTACATAAATTCCCATTTGACCTACTATGGGGTCTACAGTTTCTGAAATTAGTCTTTACACCTCGCTGTATTTGTTTCGACCAGTACTTATTTAGAAAGGACGCCTCAAAATTATGGAATCTTTCAGATTTTAAACCAACTTCATTTCCCCAATCATAGACATCTCTAGATAAAATGTTACTAACATATCTAATTGTCTCCTTATTATTCCAATAAGATGCAAAATCAGCACTATACGCCTTCAAAATAGCTGGGTGTACTTCACTACCTGGTACAAACTTAATTTCAGGTAATTTCATTCTACAATCCTATATACCCTATACAATATTTTGCTCTATCTTCCTGAAAGTTCTCGAATTGTCACTAACGGTCCTCCTTATTATGTTTTCAGACATATTCATCCTGTCCTCTCGTTCTTGTGCTTCATCATTTCTTTGTAGATTTTCTTGTCTAGTTGTATGCGTTTCTCCCTGTATTTTTAATGCTGGTTCCTTCTTTAGTCATTAGTTTGATCGATTCCGAGATTACCCTGTTCAATTTCAGTTCGCAAATTACGATAACCTACCATGAGCTCTTCGGCCGGGTCAGAAATGCTTTGGTCCAGGTAGCTCACGTAACAATATAAACGTTGAGATGAAGCTTCTCTGGCATTATACTCTTTACTCGCATAATTCATATTTAATTTATTAATCTTTTCCCCAAGATTTCTTCTAAATTTAGAAATTTCCGTTTTAAAACCATACATCATTTTTTCGTGCAATTCTCTACTTTGCCGTAACAAGTTCCTTTGTTTCTTTCTGTGTAACCATTACGCTATCCGGCGATGCTAATAACTCTCTATCTTCCGAAATGTCAAGCTATAGTTGCTTATTGCTATATTACTTTTATTCAAATTATTTTCGTTTCCTCTGATGATGTCTTCACTCAGATTTCCTTTCCTATTGCTTTCCATCAAGTTTTAATCAAATCAGTAACAGTTACTTACTAGTATCTTTGTATTCTTATATAGTAACGTTTACTTTTTTATTCTTGCAATATTTAATTTTGTTCTTGGCAATTGAGAACGCAATATTTATTTTCATTTCAATGTAGCACTTCAGAAATAGTAGTAATCACTACAAAAGCGTACCAATTTCTGAATTTATACAAAACATTTGCACAGTCGATATTTCACAGATAACATATACATTAAACCAACATATTGTATTAATCTCTTTCCTGGCGTAGTGATACGTGATACATAAATCAATCAGATTACTCTTAATAAAGTCCAGGTTTTACTTTTTACTCTTCACTGCATTTTCTTTTCAGTCTCCTCAACAATAACAATTTTCCATTTAATCAATTGGTTTTCATTAAACAATTTGTTTAACTGTTCTCATTATTCATGTTAACTTGAAAATTCTCTCATCCAATATTTTTCAATATTTATCTCTCCTTTAAAATTTTATTTTATGAATAAAAACAAGTTTTTACTTGCCCTATCAGCGTGGTATCCTCCGAAGTTACTGGTACTTTTGTGTAACCATTATATTGCTATACATCGTCCTAGTCTCGATTCGCCAATTTGTAAGGTTCTCTTTATTTTTAACTATAGAAAGTAAATTATACTACTTTTACTTTTTTTTCGACGTCAGACCATAGAGGAAGGAATATATGGTGATGAAGCAAGGTACCTTAACTACGTACTGGAGTGAAACCGAGTACAGAGAAGTGGGGTGGGGAGGCCGTCATATTGCTTGGCAGTAGAAACACGGGGAATAGGCACAAAAACCTCAAGGGAATCATAAGACAACCGAGGCACTGCAATTTGATGATAGATTATTATGTAACTCGACGAAACAGATCAAAAATGAAGAATAAAATTTTTCGATATCTCGCTTAGTTCGCGAGATATACTGACTCAAAAGTGAGGATGTTAGCTTATGAGGGGATTCAACGATAACCGTGGCGCCGCAATTTGATGACGAATTCTTATGTAACTCGATGAGACAAACTGAAAGCAAAGAATAAAATTTTTTGATATCTCGCTTAGTTCTCGAGATTTTGTACCTTAAAAGTGACGTGGTTAGGTTGAAATGTGGCCTGGACCAGAAGAAAACTTTCGCCATATCCAAATTTGATGATGAATTCGTACGCAACTTAACGAGACAAATCGAAAATAAAGAATAAATTATTTTGATATTTCGCTTACTCGAGATATTGTACCTCAAATGTGAGGAGGTTAAGGGGAGATCTGGCCTGGAGCAGAAACCGAAACCACCATGTTTACACTGTGGAAATGCAATATAGGTGTTTTATTTTCTTCATAGTGATTGTTGTTGGGTTCAAATACGGCCTGAAACAAAAAAAAGTCACAAAAATTACAAGGAACTATACCTATAACTGATTTTTAACACGCTACATCTCGAAAACCAAGCGAGATATCAAAAAAATTATTCTTGATTTTCGATTTGTATCGTTGAGTTCTATAAGCATTCATCATCAGATTGTGGCACCACGGTAATGATAGAAATGCCTGTAATGATGCAGACTGGACCAACAGATAATTTTGCTGCACATGCAGATTGGGTGTTTTATTTTTTAATAATCCTTGTGGTTAGGTTGAAAAGCGACCTGGACCAGAATAAAAACGTCACCAAAATTCTGAAATTTTAAAAATAGTCTAATTCAATGTTTAGAACTTTTTTAAAAAATGATAATTTCAAAAGACGTTTTAGTTTCTGAGATTACTTAGAAGATATTTTGCTGTTAGTGGCCTATATAATTTTGATAACAAAATCAGTGCATTCATAAGTGAGAAACTAACAACTAATAATAAATAAATTGTTTGTTCTCTTCTGGTACACACCGCATTTCAACCTACCAATATTTACATTAATATTGCCGGTACAAAATCAAACTATGTAGACACACCTAAACACATGAAATGCATCGCGAACTACATTTCGGGCAACAACGTTTATTTAATCACCTTTAGTAGATCCCACAGCACAAATTATCACAAGTACCTGGGTGACCAATCTTCGCTCGGCATCTTTCGATTTATGTTCAGTATGCAAGATTTCATCAAAATCCTTAGAGATGTTTGGGAGAAATTAGTTTTATTGGGGACTGCACCATCTTCGGAACCGACGCAAAATTGGTAGTAACCTGTTGAAATTTGGTTTAATTGCCTCGTCATTATGTCCTCTTTACATTTGCGCTCTTGCTTTGCATAAACCTTGCCAGGAATTTAATTAAAATGCCGAAATTTGACAGCGACCCACAGGTGTTAGATGCCTTCAGTATTGAAAAATCAGTGACAGTCTCTTAAAATGTTGATTTAATCCTTTGTTGTAATGTTTTCTTGCGGTTTCAGCTTTTCTCCTTTGGAAAAAGTCCCATATAATTGACAAATTGACAATATTTATCCGAGTTGTAATACGGTGATGCCCGCCATCTTATATAGAAAGGAGCAACCAGAGATAATCGATTGCTTCAATTGTAAACAAATATGTCCCCGCTGCTGTTCAACATCTATACCAGTGACCTTCGAAGACTGGTAATAGAGAAGGTGATGATACTTCAGTACGCAGACGACATATGCTTCTATGTAATGATGAACGAGCTAGTTGATTTGACTTAATGGGTCGACTACGGCGATGGTTCAGGAATAACGGCTTGGACATATCACAAACCAAGTCAGTGGTGTCTATTTATAGCAGACGTAAAATCCCTGATATGGATCAGATACAGCTCGGATCTTACCGCTTCCCGTATCGACAAGTTGTAAAATACCTGGGCGTCACAATAGACAACAAGCTTAACTGGAAACACCAAATCAAAGACATTTCAAGCAAATGTGAGACGGCACTTAACGTCATGAAAGCAACCACAAAACCTTGGTGGGGTACAGATCCGAAAATTGCCCTGACTCTATACCGATCACTCATCAGACCACATTTTGATTACGCAAGCATGTACCACGGATCAGCAGTGGATAACACCCTCCAAATCCTCGACAGATTGCAGTACAAAGCACTAAGAATATGCACAGGGGCTATGACGTCAACACCCACTAATGCGCTGCTGGTAGAAGCACTAGAGCCACCTCTCCATATACGACATACACAACTCTGTAAGCAGTTTCTGCTTAAACAAATGAAGATTAATAACAACACACTCATCCAGAAAATTGAGGCCCTTGGAAATCAATTGACTGGCAGAACATACTGGTCACGTAAAAAGACTCCAATGCTAATAACCGCACTAAAAGAAATCAACAGGTATAACAAAAACATAATGTCGACACACCTTCTTCCAGAGTTCTGTATACCTTATGAAGCAACTGTTACACCACTAAACGTGAGAACAGACATCAATCTGGAAGACCGCAGACATGGCAGCACCGCTAAGCTGGCAGAATTCCTTGCGCAATGGCCCACATCTACACAGATGGGTCGAAATCCAATTCATCAGTGGTCTGTGCATACTTGGATCTAAAGAGGAACCGATACGGTATATTCAAACTACCCGGAGAGGCATCCATCTTCACAGCGGAAATGGTAGCAATTCAGAAGGCAGTTGAGTATGTGGAGGCTTCGGTGGACACAACATCGGTCATAATATCAGACTCCCGCTCGTCGTTGACCAGCCTGCAAGGTCATACGCAAGTTGCCAACAAAGACAGTATCTTATGCAACATTTTGGAAGCAGCAACCGGGTGAAACAGAAAGGCAAAACGCTGGTGTTCGTGTGGGTGTAAGCCCACATCGGCCTAGAAGGAAACGAACGGTTGGACCAGCTGGCGAAGGGCTTATCCGTTCGTAACTGTGAGGGACCTAATGTAAATCACAAAAAAAGAAGCAAGAGAATCATGGAACAGAGAGTGGGAGGAGTCACAACTGGTCAAAGGAAAACACTATGGACAGATCCACCCTGTCATCCCTAAACAGCACTGGCACCATCAACTGAAGATCCCAAGAAAATCTATCGTAACCATCACCAGAATGAAGTTCAACCATGGATGTTTCCCCGCACACCTGAACAGAATAAACATAGTTCAAAGCCCCTTATGCGGATGCGACGAGACGAGCATAGGGGACATTGACCATATCTTCTTTGGTTGCAAGAACCGATGCAACAGCACCACAGACCTAACACAGCAACAGGTAAGATTAGGTCACTTCCCACCATCAAAGGTGTCATATCTCCTTGCGACCGACGACACCAGGATCTTCATACTGCTATGCAGATTCCTAAAGGATGGTGATGTGGAAATATAAACCTACAAATGCCTATGAACATTTGTGTTTCCAACCCTTGGTGGACATATCTAATAACTGAAATCATGTGTTTAATAATAGATATGAAGTAATAGGCTTACCTACTACATAAATCTAAATAATATCCATAAGCTGTGTTATTGATCTATAAATGAGGCAATTGTAATTAGTGCTATGGCTGTATGGCTTACTGGCCCATTGCCAATAATAAATTAAGAAAAAACATATATAGCATTTGTGAGTGCTGCCGCAGAACGCAAAATTGCATAAAATTTTTCTCTTGTTCCAGACTGTATTTCAACCTAACCACGAAATCTATGACGAAACGAAACTGTTTAGGTTGATATGATCCCTGTACCGATAGTTTTTTTATTTTATTTTTGCAGTGCTGATAGCATTTCGCATTTGCTCAGCCTCATATTTCAGCATTTTTAATTAAATTTCTAGCGACTTTTCCGCAAAGCAAGAGCGCAAAATGTGGATAGGACATGTTGACGAAGCAATTAAACCAAATTTCAACAGGTTACTATTAATTTCGCTGAGGTTCCGAAAGTGGTGCAGCCCCCATTTTCTCTATTATCAGGAGTTGCTCATATAATAGTACTAGATTGGATAGAAGGAAGCATATTAAGCAATTCTATCAGAGGTAGGACAGCCAGTTCCTTTTCTATGTGGCTTACAAATTAATGTAGAATCCCAATCACAAACGCCCCACCGTAGTTCATATGGTTAAATACATAGGCCTATCTTAAAAATTCTTGCTCCCACCGGAATTTGAACCGGGATCGTAGCCAGAATTTTTTAAGAGCTAATGCAGAAACCACCTTTTCCCCCACTAATTACATTTGAGCTGCCAGACCGCTTCCATATTTGTTATTCATTTCCTTCCTACTTTCATAAGAACCGCAGTCGGTTAAATAATTATCGTGAATAATCCTCAGGATTTTCATCAAATGAGTCTTCACTGGGCGAAGTTCGAGTAAGCTGGTTGAGACGATTTTAACTGCTAATATTATTTTCAAAGAAGTTTTTGTCATGTAAAGTATCACTTCTGACAAAGCTAAATTTCAAATATCTTCTTTTAGATGTTGTACAATTAAACATGCAATGCTAATGTTCCCGCAAGTCAGCTAGTATACAATTCTTCCTAATTTCTCTGCAATTTTTACTACAACCAAAGATAAAACAGTACATTCAGTGGTTTCGTGGCATTAGAATTCTTTTTTTTAAGTTTGAAAAAATCGCATTTGTCAAATCCAGTACTTATTTTTTAAATATCCAATTTTTAAATGTTTTAGAATTAAACTGTAGTATATGATGATAACAACTTTTTCAATATTGTTTTTAAAGAAGTTATGTAAATATAAGTATCACCTCTGACAAAACCACTTTTTAAATATCTTCTTTTTAAATGTTTTACAAGTAAGCACGCAGCGCTAGTATTCCCTCGAGTCAGCTAGCATGCAAGAAATGTTCGGTTAAATATATGAGTTCCTTGAAACCAAAGAATAAGATATTAGCAGGTGTCCTGGTACCTGAATCATCTACGAGATGGCGTTATTGCCGTTCTCGATATACCGAGTGAAAAAACTGTTCGTATTTTGTAAACTCACTTTTATGTAGGGAAGACAACTATTTGGGTAATCTTAAAAGTTAAAACGTTTTCTAAATATCAAATTTCTTCCAAATCGTCTTAGCCGTTGCCGAGATCTGAAATATATATTTAAATATACACGAATTGCTCACTTAAAGAAATAAGATTAATTTCATAGTACACTTTCATTGTAAACTGAAACTTTGGTAAAGCCTGCAGAGTACCATATCACTGTATCGCGATGTAAACTTGACCCGCTTTAATTGAATTTTCAGCACTTGACTACAATAAGGCTAGCTTTTCAGGTACAAAGTAGTGACATATCCTAATTGTCTACACTACACCAACAAAAATTTGAGAACGATGTGATCCTATTGAGAGCAATGAATAAATTTAAACCGATAGGTCCTAATGTTGCAGTTACTTATAAGATGCTTCAAGAACGATGATTACAATGTGACTTAGGCCTACTTATGAAACGCTATTCCAGGTTGTTTCCTATCTTGTCTGTTTGTGCAACCATATGCAACAAAACTTGGAATTATAGAAATGTTTAGAATATTAGAAAATGAAATATTCTCAGCAGCTGACACAGTGCAAACAGCCCACTGTTTTGGGGGGATCCCTATAGCCGCCGCGCATGCAAGGCCGGCGTTAGGGGTGGGGGGTGGGGGGGGGGGGGGGGAAGCGGGTCAAAAGTAAAAAAAAAGGTAGCACATTTTACCCCGGGCCCGAAACTTCCTAGCGCCGGCTCTGCGCGCATGCGCAGTAGGAGAGCATTTTTCTCATGAGGTTTCACGGATTTAGCGTTATTTCGTCTCTATATATTCCTTCCTCCATGCGTCAGACTAGTTCAAATAAGATCTTTATTTATCCCTCTATGTCGGTCGCTGGTTTTCTTTCGATAACACCACTGCTATTAAAAAATCATACCAAATGTACTTTAAGAATCAACCTCATTATCTTTATTATAACTTCTATATGAAATAAAAAATCTTCCACTTGTCTTATTATGTTCTGTTTTTCAAATCACAATCAGTTACCAATTACAACTTTAAGGTTTCATTAACTTTATCATTATACTAATCATCTGCCCTCGGGCTTGAATTCTCCATTACAAATCCCGCCTGGATTTAATGCAGCTTCTCCATTAAGCTTTTCTCATCCACACCTTCTCTCATTTCATTTTCCTCCAACTACTTTTTTTCTTCAACTGTTCTTTATTACCAAAGATCTCGTTTACGTCACTTGAAATTTTGTGACCATAGAAACTCGATGTTAGTATTTACAATTATAACTACTAAATAAATAAATAAAACAATCTCACTAATATCAAAAAAATCACAAATGGTGAGGTTGTGTACCTCACAAAACAACGAACATATTCCATTATAATTCGAATAAAAGTAATAACTTAATTTAAAGAGGAGACATATAAAAGACAAAATGGAGGGTCCCTATTTGATTCCTTTCGTTCACTGTCACCTTTAGAAACACATATAACTTTTGTACTTTGCATAGTATCCAAATTCCAGCATTCCTTATAATCAATAGAAGCCTTTATTTACCATTTCCTTAATGAACTAATCATCTCTATCTTCATTCCATAATCCATTGTAAAATAACCTTAATTTTGCAAAAACGTTATCAAAATTAGTTAAAAGAGCCTCAATCAAGTTCATATGGAATCATCAGCAAAACACTTTTAGAGTAATTTTCTAGTAGTTTTTGAGTTAAATGTAGCCTAACATTAAACAAGAAGATCGTAAAAAAAAGTAAATATAAACTACATATAGATTTTATTATTTTCACGTGCAGCAGGAAATTAAGATTCAAACGAGTTGCAACACTGTAAGTCAATAAAATGATATTTAGGAGATATTCGAGATTTAGTTATTTTCTTAAGCACATGGAAAAATGGCGCCAAAAAGTTTGTTTTTTTTAAATCTAAAATTTGTAAGTTATAGTAAAGCTTTATAGTTCAGAAGATGCAGAAAAAATTAAGATACATCGTATAGAAAATTTGAGTCTGTAGTCATAACAGAAGTGAGCATTTCGGAAGAAAAAGTGGTTTTTTGATACAAAATGAAATGAAATTGTTTGCAATGTAAGATATTGGTTCTGTGGGATGTGAAAAGTTGTCAATTTAAATTTAAACACTTGCATATCCATACAACACATATATCAGATGGACAGTCATACATTGTAAATGAATTACCAATGTCAACTACATTTATACAAACTACTGGCAGTTATTTTGTAGATACCTTAGAAATAAATAGTTCAACAGAGTAGAAGGTGCTGTTAATTGAAAATTCTTTCAATTTTTTTCCTGAATATAATCTTATCATCTGCTAGACATTTAGGCCTACCGGTAATTTGTGTTGGGAGCTTATTTAAGATATGTATCCCTGAATATCGAACCCTTTTTTGAACAAATAATGACGACTTGTAATCCTGATGTAGATCATTTTTACTTCTATAATAATAATAATAATTTTTTATTGCCAATATGCTTGTGATACAAGTTTCTATCAAAGTCAATACAAAAGGTACATTCATACATATATTTTTTACAATTGATCAAGTTTGTACAAGACCTTATTACATAGATAAGATTTTATTCCAATTTTGAATTCATTCCCAGTCAATATCTTTAGATGAACTGGACAAAACAATACAATACAAAAGGTACATTCATACATATATTTTTTTACAATTGATCGAGTTTGTACAAGACCTTATTACATAGATAAGATTTTATTCCAATTTTGAATTCATTCCCAGTCAGTATCTTTAGATGAGCTGGAAGCTTATTATATAGCCTGGCTCCCATTTCATAGGCGCTCTTACCTGCTGCCTTAGAGTTATGTCTTTTGATATGAAGGTCTGTCTTGGTACGAGTGTTATATTTATGAATTTCACTATTTGTGTGGTTAAAATGAGGATTACCTTGAATCAATAGTGAAAATACCGTAAGAATATTTTCCTGTCTAAATATTTCTCTGCATGATTCTTTTCTATCTAGCTTGTACATTATTCTAATACATCTTTTCTGCAGCAGTAACAATCGATGCATATTGATATGACAACAAGATCCCCAGACTTCAATACCATACAGCATATGTGGAAAGATTATTCCATAGTATGCAGTTTTTAGAATATTGCTGTCCAAGACTTTTGATAACTGGTTGATTAGAAAAATGCCTTTACTCACTTTTTCGCATACAAAATCAACATGTGGCTTCCATGTTAGGAACTTGTCAACATATATTCCTAGGAACTTGTATTCATATGTTTCATAGATGCTTCCTTCATTAGTTATTAATCTTAATTTATTGTCTATATCATGATTTCTTAATTCAAACTTTATTAAACATGTTTTTTTCTTATTACAAATTAATCCATTTTACATCAAAGTATTCTGATAACTCATTTGAGGTCTTAGTAGCAGTTGTCTCTAATGTGGAATCATTGCTTTTCCCAGCAAATTGCTGTAGTGTCATCTGCATATGTTATAATTCTACGTTTATTTGGTATATCCGTATCATTTATATACAAAACAAATAGTAAAGGACCAAGTACAGATCCCTGAGGGACACCACATCTAACTACACCCATTTTTGATTTTACCTTACTTACTGATTCGCCATTTTTTAAAATAAATTTCTGTGTATTGAGGTCTATTTTGGATGTATGATGACAATAGTTATTAGCTAGTCATCTAATTCCATAATTTTCTAATTTGCGAAGTAGTAGGTGGTTATCAACACAATCAAATGCTTTTGAGAGGTCTAGGAATAATCCAGCACCTTTATGTTTTTTATCTAATTTTTCTAAAACCTCATGTATAAACTGAGTTACAGCAGAAGTAGTGGATAACCCCTTCTGAAAACCATACTGGAAGGGATTAATGATGCTATTTTTTAATATGAAGTTATTTAATCTCACTAGGATAACTTTTTCAAATAGTTTGCTCAGAACAGAGGTCAGAGTAATAGGTCTGTAGTTACCAATATTTTTCTTGTGGCCTTTCTTAAATACAGGCCTAACTATGCTGATTTTCAGACAATTTGGAAATTCCCCATTTGCTATGGATTCATTTATCAAAAATGTCAATGGCTTTAGAAGGGCTTCCTTACACTGTTTCAATATAAAGGTAGTGCCATACTTGTGTATTTTACTATTTGTTTTAAAGCAAAGTATAATTGGTGACTACAAAGGACTCACCCAACAATGTTAAAATTCCTAACTTCTAGAACAGCTCTCTATGTGAGGTTCTACTTCTAATCCAACACATAATTCTTATTACTCACTTTTGGACTCTGAACACTTTATCTCTATGAGTAGAATTGCACCAGAATATTATTCCATATGACATTTAGAAGTGAAAATAACAAAATAAACTAGTTTCCTCATATGTAGATCACCTATAGTTGAAATTGTACTAATTGCAAATGTGCTGTACCCAATCACTTTAGTAAGTCAGAAACATGTATTCCAATTTAAATTATGATCAATATACAAACCTAGAAATTTCACACACTCAACCTCTTGAATGGACTGGACTGCAAATTTTATGTCTATATCTGGTGTTAGTCTGTTTGATGTACTGAATTGCATATATTGAGTTTTATCAAAGTTTAAAGACAAGTCATTAACTGTAAACCATTTATTAATGAGGTCAAAGACATAATATGAAATATGTTCTGTAGAAAAATATAAGAGATCTTTAATTCCTATAGTTGTGTCATTTGCAAATTATGAGTTTTTAGATATATACAGGGTGCGTCACCAAAATCCGGACAAATCGAAGAGTTTTTTGAAACAATTTTTTTCACAAAATATTAAAACAACAAAAAATACTTTTGCATGGTTTATCAGGACCTCTATAGAAAATAATTATTCAATATATCCCCCTTTAGCTTCAATAACTGCCTCCAGTCTCGGCCTGAAGCGGTCGCATGCTCGACGTAATGCAGCCGAGTCCATGGCGGCGAATGCTGCTTCAATGGCGGATCTCAATGATGCGACGTTTGGATGCCGAGACTTGTTGGACATCCTTTCAACTACGCTCCAAACGTAGTAATCCAGAGGATTTAAATCGGGACTGTTTGGAGGCCAAAATTCCTTTGACCAAAACATGTCCAAATTATCGGACATCCAGTTTTGAACCAAATGGCTCGTGTGGGCTGGTGCACCGTCTTGCTGGAAAACATACGGAGTTCCAGACGCCACTGCATCAATCCACGGCTTCACAACACTCGAAATAACGTTCAAATAAACTTCTTTTGTCACAGTTTCCTTGTTTTTAAAAAAATGTGGGGGCATGACATGACCCTCGCTCGACACAACACTTAGCACGTGAACACTGGCAGGAAATTTTGTTCCGGCAACAATAGGGATATCCTGTGGATCATGTGCAAGCCAACGGTCATTTCTTCGATTATTTTTGGCATCAACTGTAAAAATCTTTTCATCAGAAAAGAATCTGATACGCCCAGCGGCATCATTTTTCAGTGATGACAGAAGCAAATGGCAGCGGCTGACTCTCTTTGTCCTAGCAGTCTCGGAGAGCATTATCCTAACCTTCAGTGTGTAGGACTTGTATCTAAGGTCTTCTTCAGCAATTCGACGCATTGTTGGTTCGCTTACACCAATGATTTTTGCCAGAGATCGCAATGACTGCCTTGGATTCTCTGAAATCAGCTCTTGAGCCCTTTCGATGACTTCAGGTGTCCTCATTGTGCGGTCTTTCGAGTGACGCTTCCGTGCCGGTACTGTGGAACCTTCGTTTGACTGTTCGTTTGACTGTTCTAACGACGAATATTTTGCTACAACATCATAAACTGTCGATTTTGGGTACTTGAAAAACCGAATTATTTCAACTGCTGAGCGCCCAGCACGAAGACCTTCGACAATCGCGGCTCTTTTATCATACTCCGCACTTCGCTTCAACATCATGGCCATTTTGAGGTTACCACTGTTTACTAGAAACGTTAGACACTGCAGAGCGCCAAACACGATCTCTGGCGGAAGAAAAATGTGGCGGGAAATTTAAATTTAAAATTGTCCGGATTTTGGTGACGCACCCTGTATATATATGTATATATTATATATATATATATATATATATATATATATATATATATATATATATATATACATATATTTATTAAAATCAATAATGGCCCCTGAGGTACCGGTACTTCACATCTGACAAATTCCCACTCAGAAAACAGTGGAACACATAAGACGTGCTTGGAAAAAGGGTGATAGTAGTATTTGTATTTATTGGTCCCTTAGCATCATACGTAGTACAAAGTACAAATGATATGGGATAAGTCAAAAATAGTCTGTACGCAGACAGACAGTACATTCTCTCTCTCTCTCTCACACACACACGCACACACACACAAACACACATGGGCATGTTATCAATGCTGTGATCATTCATAAGATAGCTGTACAAGTTGCATAAAGACACAAAATTTATAATTACAAATAACACATGATTTTTCACTATTTAAGTCCATCATTTGGTTTGAAAATACTCATCAATACTGTAGAAGCACTGGCCAACCATGTATTCCTTCAGTCCTGAAGTGAATTTTGTATTTTCTTTTACAGATTTGATACTATGTGGTAGGTTATTAAACAATCTGATTCCTGTATGTAATGGTCCTTTCTGACATAGGGTAGTATTTGTTTGTGGTACATGTAAATCTAATGTCTGTCTAGTATTATATGTGTGCACATCATTGTTTGGTTGTAATGTATACCCAGCAGATTCAGTATTTTTTTTAATGAATTTTATAGTTTCCAGCACATATATACAGGGCAATGGTAGAATTTGCATCTTTCTACATGAGGTTCTACTCTGTACCCCATTCATAATCTTAATAATTTTTTTTCTGCATTTTGAAACATTTAATACTTGGTGGGGAATTTCCCCAAAATATAACACCATACCTTAATAATGACTGCACATACGCAAAATAAATATTCTTAATTGTTTCATCTGATACGCAGCCAACTAATATTCTCATCATGTAGCAAATGGTATTTAATTTTTTACAAATGTGATCAACATGTATATTCCATTTTAAATTATCTTGTATCCATATTCCCAGAAATTTTGTTTTTCCTACATTTTTCAGTAGTTCATCACAGAGTTTTACTGTAGGTACGGGGGTATCTGAATTAGTTTTTGTCCTGAAGTGTATGGCATGTGTTTTATCTGTGTTTATTATTAGTTTGTTTTGAGAAAACCAGTTTGCTAAGTTTTTAGAACAGTGTTCAATGTTTTATCACAAATTGTTCCTTATTACATTCTTTTATTAATACGTTGGTGTCATCTGCATATTTAATATACTTCTGGCAGGTAGTTGTCGTTTGTAGATCATTTATATACACTAAGAACAGTAAAGCCCCAAGAATTGATCCTTGCGGCACTCCATATTTCATGTGTTTGCAATCTGAGCGCACATAGTTTACACTGTTGTTAGTCTTAAAACTATATGCAACAATCTGTTTCCGATTATAAAGGTATGATTTCATCCAATTTTTTGCTACTCCTCTAACTCCTAAATGTTCTAATTTTGTGAGCAAGATATTATGGTCAATTACATCAAATGCCTTTGAGAGATCCAAACATATTCCAGACACATGTTCTTTTTCATCAAGTGTCTGTAAGATTTCTGTAAAAAATGAAAAAAAAAATTGCAGTTTCAGTTGATTTATTCTTCCTAAATCCATGTTGAATACTTGATAATAGTTTATTATTTTCTAAAAAGTTCACAAGTCTTTTGTGAAATAGTTTTTCTAAGGTTTTGGAGAAACATGAGAGGTTCGACACCGGGCGATAGTTTGACACGTTTTCTTTTTCCCCTTTTTTGAATAGAGGTTTAACTTTTGCTGTTTTAAGCCTGTCTGGGAATATTCCACTAGGAAATGAACTATTACATATATGAGAGAGAGGGCAAGCTATTAATTTAGCACATTTTTTAAAAGAAAATCTGGAACATCATCAATTCCGAATGAAAATTTAGGTTTTAACTCACCAATATTTTTAATACTTCTTCTACATTTGTGGGTTGATTAAAAATAGTTTTCCTATTAGTTTTACTGATATTAGCTTGTGTGTTGATGTTGGACTTATCAGCATTTTTCTTTTTGTATTTGTATTTATTGGCCCCTTAGCATCATACATAGTACGAAGTACAAATGATATAGGGCAAGTCAAAATTGGTCTGTACACAGACAGACAAACAAACATATAACAAACATTCTATTATATACTATGAGATAACATACTATACAGATATGATATAGACAAAAAAAAAATTACAGTTACAAATATACAATTAATTCTTTACAAATTTAAATGATACTAATGACATCACCCATGTTTAAAACTAACATTTGGTTCGAAAATACTCATCAATAAAGTAGAAGCAGTGGTCAGCAAGTACTCCTTCACTGATGATATGAATTTAGTATTTTGTCTTACAGACTTGATCCTCTGTGGTAGTTTATTAAACAATCTGATTCCCATATGAAGTGGCCCTTTCTGACAGAAGGTAGTATTTGTTTGTTGTATATGAAAGTCTAGTGTCTGTCTAGTATTATACAAGTGTATGTCAATGTTTTATTTGTAGTTTATACCCAGAAGCTTCTATATTTTTTTAAATGAATTTTATAGTTTCCAGTATATATAAACAGGGCAGTGGTAGAATTTGTAACTTTCTAAATATATGTCTACATGAGGTTCTACTTCGTACTCCTTCAATAATTCTGATAATTTTTTTCTGGATTTTGAAGCATTTGATACTAGGTGGGGAGTTCCCCCAGAAAATGATTCCATACCTTAGTAATGAGTGTACATATGCAAAATAAATATGCCTAATGGTTTCATTAGATATGCAACCAACTAAGATTCTCATCATGTAGCAGATAGTATTTAGTTTTTTACAAAGGTGTTCAATGTGTGTGTTCCATTTTAAATTCTCTTGTATATGAATACCTAGAAATTTTATATTCTCTACATTTTTAAGTAGTTTACCACTAAGTTTTACTGTAGGTAACTGTGTATCTAAATTATTTTTTGTCCTGAAGTGTATGGCATTTGTTTTTTCTGTATTTATTATTAGCTTATTTCGAGAAAACCAGTTTGCAATGTTTTTAGAAGTGTATTCAATATTTTTAAATAATTGTTCTTTAGTACATTCTTTCATTAAAATGGTGGTGTCATCTGCAAATTTAATATATTTTTGGCAGTTATTTGTTGTTTCCAGATCATTTATCTTATATCTTTAAACGAGCAATTCTTGTATATATATATATATATATTTCGGATCTCGGAAACGGCTGTAATGATTTGGATGAAATTTGGTATTTAGATAACGTTTTGACTTTTAAGATTACCTAAATAGTTGTCTTCCCTACAAAAAAGCGAGTTTACAAAATACGAACAATTTTGTCACTCCGTATACCGAAAACGGCACTAGCGCCATCTCGTAGACAATTCAGGTACCAGAAAGCCTACAAATTGATTTTCTTTGATTTCAAAGAATAATTAAACGAACAGTTCTTGTATACTGGCTGACCCGTGGAAATATTAACACTGCAAGTTTAATTGTAAAACATTTAAAAAGGAAGATAATTAAAAATTTATCAATGGTTTTATCAGAAACTTCTTTATAAAGTAATCATCGTTTACTTTTTGACCGTAAAAAGTGGTTGTTAGTTAGTCATTAAATACTACCTCCTTAATTATAAAACATCTTTCGATTTCTGTTCAATGTACAAGATTTCGAGTAGAGTTTGATAATAAAGTAAAAAGCTGCGTGCGAGTGCACATACGAAAAAAAGGGTTCTGATAAATCGTATAATCTTGCCTTTTGAATTGTCTGACCTTGTGCTTTATTAATGTTTATAACGAAGGTTACTTCTTATGGGAATTGTTTTATTAGCATTTTGAAATGCTGATCAGAAGATGTGAGATTATTGCCATATATGAGCATAGTTTTATCAGAGTGAATAAATTTAGCACAGATGATGTTCTATTAACGTCACAACCCGATGATGAATTCTTATAGAACTCGATGAAATATATCGAAAATAAAGAATAAATGTTCTTGGTTTTCGAGATATAGCATGTCAAAAATCATTTATAGATATAGGTTGTGCTTTTGGCGACGTTTCTTCTGGTCCAGGCTGTATTTCAACCTAACAACAACCACTAGGTACAAAATAAACATTGAAATTACATTTCCACCATATAGACATGGTATTTTGGTGGATTTTTTTTCTGGTCCAGGCTGGAGCTAATCATAACCTCTTCACTTTTGAGATATAATATCCCGAGAACTAAGAGAGATATCAGAAAAATTCCTATTTTTTCGATTTGTCTCGACGAGTTTCTTACGAATTCACCATCAAACTTGGCTATGGCGAAATATGTCTTCTGGTTCAGGTCGCATTTCAACCAACCGCGTAAATTTTGAGATACGATATCTCGAGAACTAAGCGAGATATATATAAAAAAATATTTTTTACTTTCAATTTTTCTCGTTGAGTTACATAAGAATCCATCATCAAGGGTTATCGTAGAATCCTCTGAAATACCACAAATCTCGCACCATTAATTAATAGGGCCTATCAAACTGGCATTAAGATTTCTATTTTACATAATAATAGCATTTTTTTAAAAGTAATATGTGAGGCGGTCTCGCAAATGGATATAGCGATTTGGATGAAATTTTACATGTAGATAACGTTTTGCTTTTCAAGTTTTTAACACGATTTTTTTTTTAAAAAAAGAAAGGAGCACATTTGTATTTGTTTTCTTGAAAACAGCTCTAACCTCATTACGTAGAAGTTTCAGGTACCAGTACGCCTACTGATGTTAGTTAAGCTTCTCTTTGGTGAACTGTGCACCTCAAAACGCCTAGGAAGCCTTTTACTTTAATCAAACTTTACTCGAAATCTTGGATATTGAACAGAAATCGAAAGATACCGAGCGTAGATCGGTCACCCAGGTACTATATATTAAAAATAGGACAGGACCAAGTATTGGTCCTTGTGGTACTCCATATTTTATGGTTTTGCAATCTGAGTGAACATAGTTTATACTGTTGTCAGTCTTAAAGCTACATTCAACAATCTGTTTTCTATCATGCAGGTATGACTTTATCCAGTTGTTAGCTACTCCTCTAACTCCCAGGTGATCTAACTTTGAAAGCAAGATATTATGATCAATTACATCAAATGCCTTCGACAAGTCCAAGCATATTCCTGATATGTGTCCTTTCGCATCAAGAGTCTGTAGTATTTCTGTGTAAAATGAAAAAAGGGCAGTTTCGGTTGATTTATTCTTTCTGAACCCATGTTGAGAATCTGAAAATACATTATTATTTTCTAGGAAGTTAACTAGTCTTTTGTGAAATAGTTTTTCTAAGATTTTAGAGAAACATGAGAGGATTGACACTGGACGGTAGTTCGACACCTTATCTTTTTCCCTTTTTTAAAAAGGGGTTTTACTCCTGCTGTTTTAAGCCTATCTGGATATATTCCACTAGAGAATGAGCTATTGCATATATGAGAGAGAGGACAAGCTATAAACTCAGCACATTTTTTAAATAGAAAATCTGGGATATCATCAATTCCACATGAAAATTTAGGTTTCAACTCCCCAATAACTTTTAATACTTCCTCTTCATTTGTTGGCTGAATAAAAAGGGTTTTGCTATTATCATGGTTGGCATTAGTTTGAGTGTTGATGTTGGACTTGCCAAAATTTTTAGTAATCAAATCTTCGGCAATGTTTGAAAAATATGTATTAAAGGTGTTAGAAATCTCTGTAGGATCAGATATTTTTTTTTTTTTTATTCTCTTCAAGCTGAATATTACGGTTATCTACCTGTCTTGCTCCTACTTCATTCTTCACTACCTTTCACATGGCTTTCATTTTATTGGTAGCTGAGGAAATATATCTATCATTTTCTAGTTTCTTTGCTTGTCTTATTACCTTGTTAAGAATCTGTTTGTATTTTTTTTTAATATATATCAAATTCTGGAGTTGTTTCCTGTGTCTTAGAAGTTGCATGTAACAACTGTTTCTTTTTTATTGATACTAAAATACCAGAGGTAATCCAACCCTTTGCATTGTTTATTAGGCCTACATTTTGCTTTCGTGTTCTTAGTGGGAAGCATATTTCAAAATAATACAAAAATGTTCTTATAAATAAGTTATATTTCTCATTTGTATCTGTGCAATTGTACACTTCTTCCCATGTTTCATTTCTTAAGAGATTATTAAATTGGTTGATCTGTTGATCCTTAAAGCTATGTGATTTTATATTTGTATGTGTGTTAATGTTAGATTCTAATTTTAATGTTAAAACTTGTGCTAAATGGTCAGAATAACCTGTGTCAAAATTCATCACATTATGTCTGTAATTAGTATTATTTAGAAAAATTTGGTCAATTGTTGTTGAAGAATTTTTTGTAATGCGTGTACGTGTTTCTATCAGACTTTTAAGATTGAATGAGGATACAAGACTCAAAGTATCATTTGTCAACTTTGAATCCTTAGAAAAATCTATGTTAAAATCACCGCATATAATTGCATTCTGTTTACTAATGGTAATGTTTTTAGTGCTTTTTCAAACATGTTAAGGAATATGTTACTGTCCCCATCTGGAGATCTGTATACACACATTAATATTATTTTATTTTTTGGAATGTATATTCCAGATACCTCAAAGTGTTTTTCTATAGAATATTTTTGGATTGTACTAATTTCCTTAAAATCAATGTCGTATTTAATAAATATACAATTCCCTCCTTGTTTTGATTCACTTCTGCAAAAATATGTAGCTAAAGTTAAGTTAGGAAAGTTAGTAACATTCAGTTGAGAAGTACTGAGACAGTGTTCTGTAAAGCATATGACTGCTACCTCTTTAAGCTGTGTTGAAAGGAGTAATTCAATTTCATTTTTTTTTTATTTTTAAGGGATTGCACATTTTGATGATAAATTATAAAGTTTGAATTTGCTTTTTCAGTATGTACATTTGCTCGACCACTTACCTCTTTAACAGTGCCCTCTATTTTAATGCCTTTACTTGATTTGACATTTTTTCCTTTGTTATTCTCTTCAAAATTTACACTGTGATGGTTTTGTTCACTGTTCTTTAGCACTTGTTGTGTATTCTCCTGCTCTGTGTCCAGTATAAAAAATCATCTTCTCTATTTAATGGTGAAATGATTTTTCTGTACTACGCCTGGTGGTTATAGGTGCTTGACTTCTTGAAGAATCACCCTGCTTTCCTTCTTTGATTTCAGCTTCACTTTCAGCACCTTCTTGACCTAGTACTGGTTCTTCTTGACAGCTACCAACTTTATTTTGTAACGGTATGGTTTTAAAGTTTCTGGTCATTTCCATATTGCACTTTATGTTATTAATAATGGTTTCAGCCATTATGGTTTTACCTAAGTTATTTCTGTGTAGGCCATGTCGCGTGAAGTGACCTCTATCCGAGGAATCCAGTTCAATAAATTCTGCATTTTGAAAAGCACTGCAAATCTTCTTGAACTTTCTGTTTGTTGCAGTTATTTCAGTATTTACACAGGACCATTCAATCAGGTCATGTCTGTGTGGTATGCTTGTTATGTAAAACTGGAGATCAGTTCTTGTTGTCAACACTTCTTTTAGTTTTCTGGTCGCATTTCTGGCTTCATTTTGATATACATCATTCGCTCCTCCCACTACAACACATGTGCTGCCGGGTGGCAGACTACCAGTATTTAACACTTCATTGAGAGGCACACCTGGCTTTACTATTCCTGTCACAGAGAACTTTTCATTTTTGAAAACAGAAGCTAGTCCTTTCCCATGGCTATCCGCTAAAATATACACGCTTTGTTTCTTCGTCACTTTCTTTCCAGGGTATTTACAGCTGTATTTATGTTTAATTTTTACGCATCTGGTGTCATGTACTGTCTTCTCTTCTTGTGTAAGATGTTTCTCTTCAGATTTGAGAATCTCAAATCTATTTCTCGTTGGTAGCGAGATATTTTCACAGTTTTTGATAGCACGACAACACTTCTTAGGTTTAATATATACAACACTTTGATCACTATTTTTGTATGAATCCTCAGCACTGATTTCTTTGAGAACTGTTTTTAGGTTAACCACATATTTCTGAGCATGGAGGAAGGAATTATATGGAGGAGAAGTGACGTTAAATCGGTGAAGCAAGCACTAAACTCTCCCGCATGGTGGTAGCACCGGCAGCGACCATATGGCGCTTCCCAACAATTAAGGTGTTCACATTGTGGTAGATGCAGTGATTATTTCATTTGGTATTGTGTATAAGTGTTTAAAAATGCCAGCTTGTGTTGCGTACGGTTGCACAAATAGGCCAGACAGGAAAGAACCTGGAATATCATTTCATAAGTAAGTTGAATTGTAATTATCGTTGTTGAAGTGAGCGTAGACACCGCAAACTTTGCAGCACGTCTATAAATATTTAGTCATAGCTCTCAATGGGATGACTTTGTTCTCAAATTTTTCTTGGTGTAGTGTAGAAAATCAGCAAACTTGCTATTTTGCACATAATAGACTAGCATTATTTTTTTAACGAGTGTTTAAAATGATATTTAAAGGCAAGGGCGTAGCAGGTACGGGCAGGGGGGGGCAGCTGCCCCCCCTAGCCGGACGCGGGTATGCGCTCGATCGGAGTTTCACCGAACCGAAAAGTAAATAATGTTAAGAAACTTTCAAAAATTACTTCGGTTCACGTGATTTAAACCTGCTTGTTACTGCTATCTTCGTAAAACTGACCTTAATGAGGGCGAGGCGTAACAACGCGCCACGCACGGTGCGGCTGCCGACTCTTAAGCTGCGTATGTGCGGTTGCCGCGCGAGCCATGTTCGAGCGCGCCAAACCGGTTATTTGCCGCGCGAACCATTTCTGTTGACGAGCGCGGCCGCCGCGCGTGGCAACGCAACCCAGCCAGCATTGCGCGGCAAACTATTCAGGCACTGTCTTTCGTGAAGCCAGCCTGGACATTTCACGTGTACGACTAGCTGAAACTTTGACTGTGATGCATAACACTGTATACTAGGAACTTAAACGAAAAGTGATTTGGTGGATATGGAAATTGTATGTTAACAGAATACAGTATGGTGAGAAACTCATGGAAGACACGAGAAATGAAGCCATCGAGGATACAAATAAACAAATTTTACGAGAATCATAACGGTAGAGTTCCCAAAATCATTAATTGAACCAGTGAACACACAATTTCAGCAGGCGGTTTCCAGTGGCGTAGCTAGGTCAACAAGCGCCCCCGGTGCAAAAAATTTAATTTGGGCCCTCAGGCCAGATGGGCGAACCTTTTTTTTGCTTTGTGTTGCTGGCAGGGGTCCCGTGAGCTGAGTCTGGGGGTCGCTGATTTGTGCTTGGGGGCCCCCCTTAGAAGTGAGGGCAACTTAGTGAGGGGGCTCCATGTGTCTCAGGGGCCCCCTTATACGACGGTAGAGCTAAAAAAAAAAAAAAAAAAGAGGTCGCCAGTTTGTCGTGAAGGCCCGTGGGACCTCTGAACTGCGCTTGGGGGCCCCCTGAGGTATGCTTTGGGGCCCGCTGAGCGTAGGGGCCCCGGTGCACTGCGCCGCCTAGCCCCATAGTAGCTACGCCCCTGGCGGTTTCAATTACTGCCGCTGTGACTACAAGATTTCTAGCAATTGGAGACTCGTGTACTAGCCTGTAACCCCTTATTCGAGTGTCAAAATAATCATTTTCTTGAACAGATCCAGATGTTTTTGACGTTTTATGTGATGCTCTGGAAGATTGGGCAAAGATAAGGAAATAGCATCCATTTTATACTAAATTTTTTATTGCTATTCAATTTTCTGTTGTAATTTTTAACGTGAACTTACTCCTTACTTAGGTAAAATGTATTGAGTTAATCATATCATTTGGCGATTCTATAGATTAGTTGATTGGGTGGTGGTGATGCAGGTGATACCATAAGAGTCTGATTAGGCTGCACATTGCTAATACACAAAATGTTTTTGTCACCATACAGTTGTATTAAAAGGCGACTGTTTTCGTTATCCATTGTAACAAACTTTCGGTGTGCTGCGTGAGCTAACTCGAACAAAGGCATCTCCTTCTTAACTGTGCGCGAGCTAAGGAGTGAGGGGCCTTTGCCGTGTGCCTAAATACCGGTAGACTGAGGCTGACTTGTCGTCGTTTGGGGGCGTCCATTAAATACGTGAGGTGTTTTTCTGGAATTCCGCACCCCCCCCCCCACTCTGGTTGAGACATCGTGAGATCTGGTTGGATCCCTTCCTCTAAAATGACATGAGATTTTGACGGAGGAACACTCTCCCCCCCCCCCCTACTAATCGACCTCGAAACTTTTCTTGACCTATTTTTTTAGATCTCATGCTTCCAAGAGCAGTTACACCTCCTCCCCGAAGGTCGGCTTTTGGATGAAATAAAGTCGACTTTCACGTCATTTGTAGACCTAATTTCTTTTTTTTTTTATTTACAGTCCTACAAGAATTTCAAAACCTCACGTGAGATTTCAATTGACTCCCCCTCTGCCTTGATGAGGTTTCGTAAGATTTCGCCGGACCCCCGCCCATTTCACCTCACGTAATTAATGGACGTCCCCTTCATACTGTGACATCGCAGGAGCGTGCACTATTAATTTATTTTTTTATGACAATGAATATAAGAAAGTTTTTTTTAAAAAGTAATTAATTTGTATTTACTCTAAGGCTAACGACGGCTTTTAACTAGTATTACATTACAATACTTACAAAAAGTACGACTTTTATTTAATAACTATAGTTAAACTGTATTCGTTTGTATTTTATTTTATTTTTATTACCATTAAGCGATTGTGAAAACGTCGATAGTATAAGAGGTATTTTGTGATAAAATATTTATTACTTGGAATTTACAGTATATATGTCCTAGGTGCCCGGATAAGAGTTGGGCTGACCCAACGGTCTAGCACTGATATGATCATAAGAAAACTGTAAGGGTTTCCACATAAGGTCGTCCTAGACGACCATAACCATGTTTTCCCCTCAAAGCGCAAATGAAAAGAGTCCCCAAACCCAGCCCAACCCAATACAAAGTGACACATAGCAGTATAGCTACCTAGGTAGCGGGGACATGCACAAACACGCCGTTGAAGCAGCGACACAAAAAAAAGGTCAAATTGTTTCATTCATTCTGTGGTCGTATCTATACTGCTACATACGGTGTTCAGCTCACAGGACCAGCTTGATATTAACTTCAGTCTTATGAATTAACTACAATGCTGTTGGAGAGAGGTGCTGAAACGCTGCTGGGTACCTTTCCGAAAATTACAACTTTTCTGCAGATGCTAAAGCCACTAATGTGAAGTGAAAATTAAATCATGATTGCTTGCAGACTTACCTGCCTCTACTAGTATATTTTAATTAATTTGCTACTCGAATTTACTGTCACTTCAAAAATATCAATGAATACTGCAAATACAGGTTTCATCACATTATCATCAATCAGTAGCTAACGATGCTAAGAACTTATAGAAAAAATTAAATACCGGTCACTGTTATGACGAATACTGCTCACCGGAAGGAAGTAGAAGATAATCGACAAATTGGGTCATCTATGATATCTTCCATTATTTTCGTTGGTACGCCATACAAATGACTTGCGTTTGAGAAGTAAAGAGCAACATAAAGGTATTCTTAAAGACCTGCTGAAACTAAGAAGTGTTTTAGTTTTGAAACAGCATATAGAAAAAAGTTAGAAAAATTGTTATTTATAATCTCCCCACAGATTAAAAACGAAATCACTGACCTAGGCGGCTTGGTCAATAAAAGTGAAATTATGCAGACCGCAAAGAAGGCTTATGCTTATATTGTACTGGCAGATGAGTCGTGTGGCATAGCTGGGAAGCACAGCTTTCCATAAAAATCAGTTTTTTTGACGAAGATAAAAATTCAATCCGCAAAAAATTTCTGTGATTCGTAGATCTGATGGCGTTGAATAACAAATTATAGCATCAGAAATTGATAGGTTTTAAGAAAACGAATGACATGGACCTGACAGGTGCGTTAGCCAAGGATATGAAGTGTGTTAATTGGTGGGATTAAAAAAAAAATTTAAAGAGGAAATATAAAAAAAGCCTTTATTTTCATTGAACAAGCCACAGACTTAACCTGGTTGAAATAATTTAAATGGAATTACAGAAATACAGAACACAATTAACACCATAGAGTACATCATAACTTTTTATGGGAAACCTTTTTATGGAGAAAGTACGTGCCAAATATATCAGCTTTATATGAGACCCACTGGTCTCACAAATATACGTGTTTTGCTATTTTAACGAGCATTTTGAAGACATTGTTAATGGACTTTCGAATGTTTTTAGAGAAGGGAATGATGCGGCGAGGAAAAGTACTTAGCTGTTACAATACGCTGCTACTAAATCAGACTTCATTATAAGCATTGGATTGAATACTCAGGATTATCGGTACCTGTTGCCACTGCGTTACAATCAAAGATGATCGACATGTATACATGCATTGATCATATTAATACAGTAATATCTATCATAAAAGATCATCGCAACAACGCGGGCACGGAGAACTAAAGTATTTTAAACACATCTACCAGAAATGCATCTGCCATTGGAACCGATATGAAAGTGGGCGCATTGTATCTATCCCATAACGTCGTTCCAATAACCCTGCTGAGTTTCTATACGATTTTTGAAAATGATCTATTTTCATACCTTATTTAAATTCCTTGGTAGTGTTTTGGATTATACATTGCACTTTTACTCGTTTTGTTTTAAACCTAAAGCTATTATTTAGTAAATAATCAATTATAGGAAGTATTCAGTTTTAGATCATATTACATGCCTTACAGTAAATCATCTCAGTTTTAAAAATAATCTATGTATCTAATAAGCACTGAAACTAACACTATATTTGCAAAGAATTACCTATTTAGCTAGCAGACGAGAAACCCTTTCCATTTCCTCATTCGTTGGTTTGATTGAAATGAGCATATGATCATATAAAAAAACTTTTTGAAAATCTTAACAACTTTCTGCACTTTGTTTGAAATCATTATATCTGGGAATCACCTCTGTACGTGGATGATCCAGTGTTACGGTCACGCTTTGTGCTTCAATTGTGGCATCCAGGTCTTCGTGATCTACGTACGAATCAAAGTAGTTTCTGTGCGCTCAATTTGTTTCATTTTTTTTGTGTGGGGGGAGGGGTTTAAAACGTCGACAACTGCAAATTGTGTGCTGTGTGAAAAGTACAATTACAGGTACCAAGGCAGAACGTTTTCCATGATACTTGTTCCGGCAGATCTTTTGCCGATAACATAAGATTCAACAGCAACACCAATGCTAGTCAGTCGTTTTTTGACCAGACTGATGCAATGCTCCGTATTCTAAGCAAACTGATATTAAAATTTGTTTCTTTGCTGTGAACGTAATGTAGGTGATTTTTTTGGAACGTCCACTCATCAAACACTCAATGAAAATCTTTTCCATTGCTTGAAACATTCAAACTGAACAATTATGTCAACTTTTACGGTATTTGAAAACTTTGCTATCATAGATCTTATAGAATTAGCAGAATTAGGAAATTGAAATCCACTTTTTGAAAAGAAATATCTCAAATACAATGAAGTACAGTTTATGATAAAAACGTTTTAACACATCATCTATTCACTAGATTTTTAAATAGCTGTCAATAGTTGTAACCTTCTTTTTGTATTGATTCTACTTCCTCCTCAGAAACAACTCTAATTGTATTTTTGTGTGTACGATCTGGGACCTAGTTTTGCAATAGGATGACATAACTCAAATTACAGTAATGTACACAACAAAAACCAACTGAAGTTCTTAAAAAAAAAGTGAATGTATATACTTATGATGACGGACGACATAAACACACATTTGTTGCCGTGAGTCAAATGTCAACTTGACGGGTAAAGGTGAACGGGGCGCCACTACCTGTAGAGAATGAGTTGGACTGGAAAGACAAGGTGACGAAGACTGAAACATGTTTTCACCCCATTTTATGGATTGCGGATCCGCTTAATTAGGTACTGGATCCGTCAGACTACCAAATGATGCGGGATCCCGCATTGTTGGATTGAAATCCCTTGCTACATCCCAGCTAAAGTTTAAGTAAGTCATTGTTTGATTTTTTTTTAATATTCATTAAGTTTCTGCCAAAGCTATAACTTGAAATTTTTTGATTATGAACTAGCACTATGGTATAAACTATGGAAGGATAAGGGTATGACAATAGAAAATATTAGAGAACTAGACCTTACTAAAGAGTTAAATGAGACGGAAATATCCTAGAGAACCATCTAAAGTGTTTGTGTATGCTTGGTGTACAAAAAACTTTTACAAGAAAATTGTGATAAAATTTCTGATAAAGTAGCTCGAAATTATTATTAGTGTAATTAAATAAATATTAATTAATTAAATTATAATTAATTAATAAAATATTATAAAATTAATTAAGTAATAAAATATATATGTATTACATTAATCAGCGTTTTTGTAGCATGCATATTATCAGTTTTTTCTTGGCTGCCCCCCCCTAGACAAAATCCTGGCTACGCCCTTGTTTAAAGGGGCGTGTTGTACTTCGCGATTCAGTGAATTTACTATTACGATTTCTTTCGTCACGTTGCTGATTATACTGACAATGGATGATGAAATTAACTGTTATGTGAGAATCTGTGAGTTTTATTATTTTTTTAAATAGCTATTTCAGGCCATTGACTTAGGTTAAAGCTTCATATAAGACTTGTTTCTGTTTGTAAATACGTCTATACCTATTTTTACCGATTTTGAAATCTTTCTCATCTATTTATGTCGAAACAGGTTCATGCAGAAATAAAAATGGGCTTCATAAATAAAGAAGTTATTGGCCTTTGAACAAAATCAATTTGGGGAATGTGTTTCTAATTTAGTCTCTTTTTTTTTTTTTTTTTTTTTTGTACAATATTCTCCCCCCCCCCCGTATCTAAATCTAACTGAGAGATAATTTTTTTACAATTGTCCTAATAAGTAGGGCTGTGAAATTAGATGCATGGAAGGGAAAGCTGACAAAGTTGTCCACAATTACTAAAATGATGTATGGTTTTTCTTTCTGTTGAAACTTTTGACAAATGAAGTAATTACACTGTTTACAAAATTCACTCATATATAGTAACTAACATGGGATACCATGCACTCAAAAAACTGCTGTAAAGAATTATGATACTAACAGGTTTTTAAGTAATTGACTGCTTATGAGTTGTGATAACTGGTTGGTAAGAAAATAACTGGTTGTTAGATGCTGGTAACAAGTTTATACACTGTTCCACATAATAAGTATTAACTAACTCGGGATTGTATTTGTAGATTACAGGAAATATTGGTTATACTAATGGGTCATAACTAATTTCTGTCAATATATAATATTATCAATTATATAGTAATATGACATTACTAATAAGTGTATGTACTGTTCCACATCCCCGAGATTATTCTCACATGGGATCAAAGTGAACATATCTATCTATCAACACATCTTGATCAAGAGAATGTTCATTAAGGTGACTGAATAAACATTTTATTTCTGGTACCAGCCTACAAAATGTCTGGGTTGCTCATCCCTAGAGTGGGTCCTCTTACTTTTTTTCTGGTCTAGGACACATTTCAGACTAACCACAAGTGGTAGTAATAAAACTGAAATATCCATTCTGCATGTCAACCATGTAATCATTGTGGCTTTGACAGAATTAATTTTTGGTCCAGCCTGCATCCAAACCTAAACCCCTCAATTTGGATGTTGTATATCCCCCAAACTAAGCAAGATATCGAAAACATTTATTCCTTATTATCGAGTTTTTTCGTCGTGTTACATAAGAATCCATCATTAAATTTGACTTTTGCGAAATTTTTCTTCTGCATTTCAACTCAAGACACCTCACTTTTGTGACAGTATATCTCGAGAACTAGGTGAAATATCGAAAAATTTACTATTTATTTTTATTTGTCTCGTCTTTTTAAATAAAAATTCATCATAAAATTTGACTTTGAATAATTTTTTCTTCTGAATTTCAACCAAAACCATTTCACATTTGAGACAGAATATCTCGAAAACTAAGCAGGATATCAAAAAATTTTATTCTCATTTTTATTTGTCTCATCGAGTTACATAATAATCCATCACCAGATTGCGGCGTCACGTTTATCTAGAGTCCCCTTGAGGTGTTTGTACATATTCCCCGTGTTTGTTGGGAAGCGGTCAAGCCCCCACCACTCCGGCCATGCCCCCCCACTCCTCCGCCGGCCTGCTTCACTCCCATGCGTGGTAAAGGTCTCTTGCGTCGTCTCCATATTATTCCTTCCTCCATGTTTCTGAGCAGCAGTTAATTCTTGTTTTACACATTGTAACACACTTTCATTCACGCCGGCGTTATATTTTTCTCATTGCAGTTTCAAGGATATTACACATGGTTTGTCCACATTCACATACCGGGTTTAACATTACAAGTTGTCTAAACAAGCATTATGAATCCATACATGCATAACTGAGCATAACCGGATGCCGTTAATGACAGCTTCATTACACGAAACACATGTTAGATTAAAGAAATTTGCATTTTCTGTAAAGCGGTTGATCAACACTTCCTCACGCAACGCCATATTGACCAACTTCTTAATCAGGTCTTCAGCAATTTAAGAAATATGTATTAAAGGTATTGAATATCTCTAAAGGATCAGATATTATTTTTTTATTCTCTTGAAGTTGAATGTTATGGCTATTACCTGTCTTTCTCCTAATTCATTCTTAACTATCTTCCACATGGCTTTCATTTTATTGGTAGCTGAGGAAATATATCTGTCATTTTCTAATTTTTTGCTAATTTGATGAATAAATACCATAGCGGCGTGTATATCTTCTTTCAACGCTTCAGCTACTGACTCTTCTTTACCCGCGAAATAGCTTCCTACTGCTTCCATACTTCTCAGCAGGACACGATGCCACACTCACATTTATCGTTCACTGATTCCAGCATATTTATGCAGTCAATATGTATCCATTTTTATAACAGAACACAGTCTAATTCCCGTTTTTACTACTTCACAACACAATACACACTTTATGCACGATATATAGCTTATTTTCCGTGAGCAGCTAATCACAACATCTATACGTGCCGCCATCTTGATCTATTCTAGTACCAGTCCATAAAGGAGAGGTGACAAACAGGGTTGAAAACTATAGGCCAATCAGCTTGACATCAGTGGTAGGTAAATTAGATAAATAGATATGTTCACTTTGTCAGGGATGTGTAACAGTACATACACTTATTAATAATATCAATACATTATCAGCAAATGACAACAAGTTAGCTACCGGTACTTAACAAGTCATTAGTATAATCAATATCCACTGTAATCTGCAAATACAACCCTGAGTTAGTTACTGAATATTTGGAACAGTGCATACACTTGTTACCAGCATCTAATATCCAGTTATTTTCTTACCAACCAGTTACCATAATAAGTGTCCACTGTAATATAAAACTACATATTATATCATGTTTGTTACTATTTATATGGAACAGTAAACACACTTATTAACAATATCAATTATATAACCAACATCTGATAAGCATTCAATTACTTAAGAAGCTGTTAGTATGATAATTTTTCACAGCAATTTTTGAGTGCATGCTACCTCATGTTAGTTTCTATATATTCGTGAATTTTGTAAACAGTGAAATTTTATTTGTCAACAGGTTCAATAGAAAGAAAAATCATATATCATTTTAGTAATTGTGGAAAACTTTTCCCTTCCGTATACTACATATAGTAGTATTTTCTCAGCCATTCTTAGTTACAAATTCCAAGAATCACCTATATTTCAGAAATAAACAGCATCTAAGTTTTTTTCCAAAATTATGTGCATTACAGTTAGAAATACATTTAGAATCAAGTCATTCCATACATCAAAAGGGAGGGAACTATCTGTAGAATGTTTTAAATGAAAAATTAGCACACAGGCGCAAAGACTTTTTGAATTACCAAGAGGAAATTTCGTGTTGTTAACTCAATAATTTTTGTATAAAAGAACCACCATGCTTAGAGGAAAATTTATAATAAGTTAATTTGGCATTTAGACTTAGAGCTACAACATATAAAATTTTCAGTGAGATTGGTGAGTAAATCGAGGTAAGGATTGCACAAGACACTAGGGCCATTCTCTATGAAGGAAGCATGAGCAGCCATGTGTTTCTACTTTTGAGAGCCATCATAGGGAGAGGACATACCAGCATAGAGGAAGTCGCACCATGTGCTAGGCTAGGGATGGCGAACCTTTATTGATCTGTGTGCAATTTTTTCTAAGTTAATGTTGAATTAGGCAATGATGTGCCATCAATCATAACTTGGTGATAATGGGAAAAGAAAAAAAACTAAATACTATCACCATAAAACTTTGTATTTGCAACCAGAAATATACATTTTTATA
>JARYHS010008074.1:270447277-270500195 GCA_031002005.1 Vandiemenella viatica | reverse complement strand
CCCTTAGCATCACACATAGTACAAAGTACAAATGATATGGGATAAGTCAAAAATAGTCTGTACGCAAACAGACAGTACATTCTCTCTCTCTCTCTCTCTCTCTCACACACACACACACACACACACACACACACACACACACATGGGCATGTTATCAATGCTGTGATCATTCATAAGATAGCTGTACAAGTTTGATAAAGACACAAAATTTATAATTACAAATAACACATGATTTTTCACTATTTAAGTCTATCATTTGGTTTGAAAATACTCATCAATACTGTAGAAGCAGTGGCCGAGCATGTACTCCTTCAGTCCTGAAGTGAATTTTGTATTTTCTTTTACAGATTTGATACTATGTGGTAGGTTATTAAACAACCTGATTACTGTATGTAATGGTCCTTTCTGACATAGGGTAGTATTTGTTTGTGGTACATGTAAATCTAATGTCTGTCTAGTATTATATGTGTGCACATCATTGTTTGTTTGTAATGTATACCCAGAAGATTCAGTATTTTTTTAAATGAATTTTATAGTTTCCAGCACATATATACAGGGCAGTGGTAGAATTTGCATCTTTCTAAATGAGGTTCTACTCTGTACTCCATTCATAATCCTAATAATTTTTTTCTGAATTTTGAAACATTTGATATTTGGTGGGGAATTTCCCCAAAATGTAACACCATACCTTAATAATGAGTACACATACGCAAAATAAATATTCTTAATTGTTTCATCTGATATGCAGCCAACTAATATTCTCATCATGTAGCAAATGGTATTTAATTTTTTACAAAGGTGATCAACATGTATATTCCATTTTAAATTATCTTGTATCCATATTCCCAGAAATTTTGTTTTTCCTACATTTTTCAGTAGTTCATCACAGAGTTTTACTGTAGGTACTGGGGTATCTAAATTAGTTTTTGTCCTGAAGTGTATGGCATGTGTTTTATCTGTGTTTATTATTAGTTTGTTTTGAGAAAACCAGTTTCCTAAGTTTTTAGAACAGTGTTCAATGTTTTTCACTAATTGTTCCTTATTACATTATTTTATTAATACGTTGGTGTCATCTGCCTATTTAATATACTTCTGGCAGGTACTTGTCGTTTGTAGATCATTTATATACACTAAGAACAGTAAAGGCCCAAGAATTGATCCTTGCGGCACTCCATATTTCATGTGTTTGCAATCTGAGTGCACATAGTTTACACTGTTGTTAGTCTTAAAACTACATTCAACAATCTGTTTCCGATTATAAAGGTATGACTTCATACAATTGTTTGCTACTCCTCTAACTCATAAATGTTCTAATTTTGTGAGCAAGATATTATGGTCAATTGCATCAAATGCCTTTGAGAGATCCAAACATATTCCAGACACATGTCCTTTTTCATCAAGTGTCTGTAAGATTTCTGTAAAAAATGAAAAAAAAATGCAGTTTCAGTTGATTTATTCTTCCTAAATCCATGTTGAGTATTTGATAATAGTTTATTATTTTCTAAAAAGTTCACAAGTCTTTTGTGAAATAGTTTTTCTAAGGTTTTGGAGAAACATGAGAGGTTCGACACCGGGCGATAGTTTGACACGTTTTCTTTTTCCCCTTTTTTGAATAGAGGTTTAACTTTTGCTGTTTTAAGTCTGTCTGGGAATATTCCACTAGAAAATGAACTATTACATATATGAGAGAGAGGGCAAGCTATTAATTTAGCACATTTTAAAAGAAAATCTGGGACATCATCAATTCCGGATGAAAATTTAGGTTTTAACTCGCCAACAATTTGTAATACTTCTTCTACATTTGTGGGTTGATTAAAAAGGGTTTTCCTATTAGTTTTACTGATATTAGCTTGTGTGTTGATGTTGGACTTATGAACATTTTTCTTAATCAGATCTTCAGCAATATTTGAGAAATATGTATTAAAGGTATTGGATATCTCTAAAGGATCAGATATTATTTTTTTATTCTCTTGCAGTTGAATGTTATGGCTATCTACCTGTCTTTCTCCTAATTCATTCTTAACTATCTTCCACATGGCTTTCATTTTATTGGTAGCTGAGGAAATATATCTGTCATTTTCTAATTTTTTTTGCATATCTTACTACCCTGTTAAGAACCTGTTTGTATTTTTTGAATTATTTATCAAATTCTGTTGTTTCCTGTGTTTTTGAGATTGTATGTAACAGTTGTTTCCTTTTCGTAGATATTATGATACCAGCAGTTATCCAGCCTTTTGAATTATTTATTATATTTTGCTTTTTTGCCCTAAGTGGGAAACATATTTCAAAATAATACAAGAATGTATTAATGAATGACTCATATTTCTCATTTGTATTTGGGCAACTATGCATTTCTTCCCAACTTTCATTTTTTAAGAGATTATTAAATTGGTTAGTCTGTTGATCCTTAAAACTACGTGATTTTACTGTTGTCTGTGTATTAGTTTTACATTCCAACATTTGTGCTAAGTGATCTGAATAACCTATATCAAAATTTATTGCATCGTGGCTATAATGACTACTATTTACAAAAATCCTGTCAATTGTTGTTGTATTTTTTGTAATTCGTGTGGGTGTTTCTATCAAACTTTTAAGATTGAAAGAAGACGTTAACCTCAAAGTATCACTTCTCAGCTTTGAGTCCTTAGAAAAATCTACATTAAAATCACCACATACAATTATAGTTTTATTTACTAATGGTAAACTTTTTAATGTTTTTTCAAACAAATTAAGAAATGTACTATTGTCACCATCTGGAGATCTATATACACAAATTAGTATGATTTTATATTTTGGGATGGATATACCAGATACCTACTTCAAAGTGTTTTTCTTTAGAATATTTTTTCAGTCAATTTATTTCTTTAAAATCAATGTCATTTTTAATAAATATAAAAAAATGAGGCTAAGGTAAAGTTTGGGATGCTTGTTACATTTTGTTGTGCTGTAATGAGCCAGTGTTCTGTTAAACATACAACTGCCACATCATTAAGATGTGTTGAGAGAAGTAATTCAATTTCAGTTTTCTTATTTTTAAGATTTTGCACATTATGGTGACAAATTATAAAGTTTGAACTTGCTTTTTCGGTATGTACATTTGCTTGACCACTTACATCTTTATTGGTGCCCTCTACCTTACAAGCTTTATTTGTATTGACACTTTTTTCACTGTAGCACAGTCTCACTTTAGGTAGAGCTAAGGGGATCACCACTTGCTTATTGTTATTTATCTGTATATCAGTTTGCCTGCATGGTGAGCCAATAAAAAATCAGCATCTCTTGTTGGTTGCTTCTTTGGGCGGGTTGATGACCTTATCATTAGTCTTGGGAAATTTTCTGCTTCTGCTGCTGAGGTAGTTGGGGTTTCAGCTTCTGTTGTCTCTTCTCCTATGATGACTGTTTCTACTTTTGTTTCTTGAGGCACTTTCCAGTCAAGATGTAAAATTTCTTGGCACTCTAATTCTTTTGATATGACTTCCAACAATATTCTTGAAATTTCAGCCTTCCCTTTTGTATTAAGATGCTGTACGTGATTCGTGTAGTATTCTCTGTCACTTGGTGTGCTGATAAACTGAGTATTTTGGAATTGTTTCACAATTTTGCCTAGTTTTCTGTTTGTTTTCATTATTTCTTTATTCATACAGGACCATTCTGGTAAGTCATGCCTGTGTTTAATTTGTATGTTTAATTGATAGCAGAGAGTTTTTTATTGTCCTAATTGCAATGTCTGCTTCATTTTTTGCAACGTCATTTGCTCCTGCCCATATCACTAAATGGTCTATTTCCGTTAGTTTCGTAATGTTTTTAGTGTTTTCCAATTCTTTGACCACTGGGGCCCCTGGCATAATTTCCCCTCGGATATCACAGTTTTTGAAATCTTTGTTTCGCATATTTTCGGCAATTCCTCTACCATGGCTGTCTGATAGTATTAGCACTTTTGATTTTGTCAGATATTTTCTTGTTGTTTGTTTAGATGGCTTTTTCAGAACGCACTGTTGCTGCACTTTATTAATGTTCACAGGGAGCGTTTCTATTTCTAACACCTTAAATCTGTTCGAGGTAATAACTGGTGTCTACTGACCTGAATATTTTGCACCCGATATCACACGTCTGCTCCGCGTTTTAGCAACAACCCACCCGTTGTTTACATGTCTAGGTTTAACCTCACTTTCCACATGGTCTCTTGTCTTTTCATTCATGCAAAAATCACTTCCCGGGTCATTTTCAACAACTGTTTTTAAATTATTTATTTGATGAATAAATACCATAGCGGCGTGTCTATCTTCTTTCAATGCTTCAGCTACTGACTCTTCTTTACCCACGAAATAGCTTCCTACTGCTTCCATACTTCCTTGCAGGACAGGATGCCGCACTCACATTTATCGTTCACTGATTCCAGCATATTTATGCAGTCAATATGTATCCATTTTTGGATAACAGAACACAGTCTAATTCCCGTTTTTACTACTTCACAACACAATACACACTTTATGCACAATATATAGCTTATTTTCCATGACCAGCTAATCACAACATCTATACGTGCCGCCATCTTGATCTATCCTAGTACCAGTCCATAAAGGAGAGGTGACAAACAGGGTTAAAAACTATAGGCCAATCAGCTTGACATCAGTGGTAGGTAAATTAGATAGATACATATGTTCACTTTGATCCCATGTGACTGTGAGAATAGTGTCAGGGATGTGGAACAGTACATACACTTATTAATAATATCAATTACATTATCAGCAAATGACAACAAGTTAGCTACTTAACAAGTCATTAGTATAATCAATATCCACTGTAATATGCAAATACAACCCCGAGTTAATTACTGAATATTTGGAACAGTGCATACACTTGTTACCAGCATCTAATATCCAGTTATTTTCTTACCAACCAGTTACCATAATAAGTGTCCACTGTAATATACAACTACATATTATATCATGTTTGTTACTATTTATATGGAACAGTAAACACACTTATTAACAATATCAATTATATAACCAACATCTGATAAGCATTCAATTACTTAAGAAGCTGTTAGTATGATAATTTTTCACAGCAATTTTTGAGTGCATGCTACCTCATGTTAGTTTCTATATATTCGTGAATACTATATATAGCTTAGTATTTTCTCAGCCATTCTTAGTTACCAAATTCCAAGAATCACCTATATTTTCAGAAATAAACAGCATCTAAGTTTTTTTTGCAAATTATGTGCAATTACAATTAGAAATACATTTAGAATCAAGTCATTCCATACATCAAAAGGGAGGGAACTATCTGTAGAATGTTTTAAATGAAAAATTAACACACAGGCGCAAAGACTTTTTGAATTACCTAGAGGAAATTTCGTGTTGTATAACTTCAACAATTTTTGTATAAAAGAACCACCATGCTTAGAGGAAAATTTATAATAATTTAATTTGGCATTTAGACTTAGAGCTACAACATATAAAATTTTCAGCGAGATTGGTGAGTAAATCGAGGTAAGGATTGCACAAGACACTAGGGGCCATTCTCTATGAAGGAAGCATGAGCAGCCATGTTGGACTCAGTGTTTCTACTTTTGAGAGCCATCGTAGGGAGAGGACATACCAGCATAGAGGAAGTTGCACCATTGCTAGGCCAGGGATGGCGAACCTTTATTGATCTGTGTGCAATTTTTTCTAAGTTAATGTTGAATTAGGCAATGATGTGCCATCAATCATAACTTGGTGATTAATGGGAAAAGAAATAAAACTAAATACTATCACCATAAAACTTTGTATTTGCAACCAGAAATATACATTTTTATACTAAACATTTATAACATCAACAGTTTTGTGTTTATTTAAGAAGATGAAACTAGTGCGACTTCTGTTGTTACAAACAAGATGCCAAGAAACTTTTATTAGGTCCATACTTTGAGCAGAAGGCAAGCTGAAATGGAGTCATCTGACAAATGGTTTCAAAGTGAGTCTTTAATTTTATTCATTTCTGAAAATAATGACTCACAGGCATAGGTAGATGAAAATATTGTTAAGATAGCAAAAGTCAGCATCTTAGGACAGCTAAATGTATCTGGAATTGAATTCCAAGGTTCCATAATTATGGTATTGGCATTTTTACACATTTTGCTTGACAGTATTGCTGATTAATTTAATTCCAACTCCTTCCCCATTTTTATGTATTTTTGAGTCCATAATGAACTACAATGTAACACAATCAGAAGCATTTCTTCAATTTCCAACCAATCAAATTTATACAGGTTCAGTTTATCAGTTGAAGTCACATCAGGATACATAATAAACTTCAATGTTTCTGATAATTCATTGAACTGAGAAAATCTCGATGAAAATTCTGCAATTGAAGAATTAATTACTGAAGATAATTCTGGAACAACACTCACAATTGTGGTTTTCTAAATTAATGTTTTTTTTTTATGGACATATGCCAGCATTTCATTGAATTGAACATGAAGTTTCAAGATGTAAACAAAACAATTAATGTTATTCTAGATCTCATTTGTGCTTTTGAGGCTAAACTGCTAGTTTCCAATAAAAATATTATTTCAAGTAATTACAAGTATTTCGCAAACTTGAAAAAAAAAATGACCAACGATTATGATGTACATGAAAAATCAGACCTTATATTTCTATCTTTAATTGTACCTGCAATGAATTCCTTTTGCTTTGGTTCGCTTGTTTTACAAAGTTTTTTTCATAGTGCCATTTTACTGATGATGTTCTACATACCACTGTTCCAGAACTTAAAACACACTCTGCTTCACCACCATATTTCTCAGTCCACCAAGGTTAAAATTTTCTGTTACACTTATCTTGCTCTTATTTTTTTTCCTGCGAAACTTGCCATCTTGAATAGTAGTAAAAATAACTCAAACAAGCTTAAACAAGCAGATGTCTTAATAAAATTAGTATATAAACAGCCACAACCATGCATAACTGGTAAAAGCAGTCAATGATGTTAACAAAAATAAACAAGTGAATAAGTTATCGCCCTTCCCGCCGTCGAACTGACTGCACTTGCTCACTCAGTCTATTTGATCAGAAATTTGCTGGAGATCTATCAGTTTTGCGCAATCTGTAGACATTCTGGTACTGGTAGTTTCGTTCATGATGATATTTGTTACTATGATCTTAAATTATGTAGACAAAAATTAAATTATTTATATTGATTAGGTACTTACTTAATTAATGCCATGCCCAAATTATTTGATCATGTGCCATCTTCAGCATGAGTGCCACTGGTTTGCAATCCCCATGCTAGGCCATAGAGAGTGAATGTTGTAGTATCATGATGCAGTGTAATCCTCCACAATAGCCTAACATTAGCACCGGGTAGAAACGATGTCGTGCTTTCAATGACTGAGAACTTCTGATCAATTTTGGGATTCATTGGAAGCTGCTTATAGTGTGTTTCATTGGTTTAACCTGCAATGATAATTTTGGAAAGAGGTCTGATGTCTTAATTTTTGGTACTGCATGATGTAAAGAACTTTGAAACAATATATAGTTTTTGAAACTTCATTTTTATTTTTTTATTTTTTTTTTTAAACAAGCAAATGGTGACAAAAAAATCATGGTTATAGTTTAAACGTATGCTGTATGCACAACCCACATGCAAACATTCACTTACACAATCTTGACCTACCCATTTATATAACCTGTCAATTTCCTCCTATAGCTGTTCACAGTTGATTAAACATAGTCCTGATAAGTGACTGAGTCAGGTGGAGAGCAATATCACTCTATAGCCTAGCATTTTGGAGGATGTTAATTTAAATCCCGTTCCACTTGCGTGAAGTAAGCTGAAAAGGGTTCTTGAGACACTGCAGCAGCCCAGCTCCCAGGTTTCACTGGGGAGGCATGAAACCTATAAATCCTGTAATATTATGTCACTTTTGAATAACTCAACTTCTACCTGTAAATCACAAACATAGTTATTGATTAGAATAAATATCACCAATGTACTGAATCAGTGGCGGATCCATAATTTTGGTTTTGGAGGGGTTTGGGCAGATTTTGGTTGGGGGTCTCCAAAATTGTGATGTCGGGGGTGAGCCCCCTAGCTTTCCTCCCCCCCCCCCCCCAGATATGCCACTGTAATGAATATATTTTCCTGTGGCATACCTGTTCCAACTCTTTTTATTATCTGTTTAATAATCCAACTCTCTTTCCCACCTCTTGAGAATTACTTCAGCTTGAAAGGTAAATCCTTATTTTTATCAATGACTTTACCCATATTTATAGCTCACTCTGTCAAAATCCTTAGAGATTTTCAGTGCTATTCTATTAACATGGCATCCCTTAACCATTTTATCTGAAATATCTTGTGTGTAGACAATTAATTGCTATTCACAGGAAAAATCTCTCCAAGAACCATGCTGTTAATTTATAAATTGCTTTCATTCCTTACACAATTTCCTGCATATCAAACTCTTCATCAATTTACCTATCAGCGAGGTCAAACTAATGAGCCCATGATTCTTAACACATTTGCTCTCTTCATTTGTTGAGCCAGTACTGCTGTGGACTTTTTTCCAGTCTTCTGCTATGCATGTAGCCTCCAGACTAAACAATATTTCAATCTAAATGTACAATGGTGTATCCACATATCTTAAATACCTGTAGGAATATTATCAATATCAGCCACTTTTTCAACTGATGTAGTTCTATTGTAATATGCTAATCTATTTATAATTACCTAGACTGCTCATTTCTACTTAGAAGCTCTTGCTATGATATTTCTCCTCCCATCCGGAAATATACTCTCTAATGGTTTCTTTAATACTTCTTGTAATATTCTCCATACTTGCCCATTACACATTTTTAACCTAGTTAATTTGATTATAATATGTAAGTGTTTGGGAGAAATTATATTAGCCTCTACCAACCAAATATCAACTTCCCCTACATGTGGTGAACACTGTTTGCGCAGACAAGGCTCCGGCAACTGAAAGATTCCTGGTATAAGGAGTCACCCAATGTTTGCCAATGGCCTCCTAAAGGAGGGCCAGAAAGTGGTCCAGGGAATCATCTTGCCCTTGGGGATGGAAACGGCTCCTGCAGGTGGATGAATCATAATTGGTCAATGGCAAGGGAATGTAGAAGGTAATAGGAAGACATTGCATTAAGAACCCTACGGGTATCCCGAGGCCATGTAATCCTCTCAAATTACATAAAGTATGATGGCTTCTTCCTGAATAAAATACCAGAGGTAAAACAGTCCCCCAATCAGATCTCCAGGTGGAGGATTGCTCAGAGAGGAGTCATCATAATGGATAGAAATATTGTACGAGGAATATTAGAAGTCTGAATAGGGCAGGTAGATTACAAAACTTTAAAAGGGAGATGGAATGACTTAAGTTAGATGTCATTGGAATTAATAAGATTAAATGGAAGGATGCACAGGATTTCTGGTCTGGGGAACACAGGAAAATTAGCATCCCAGCTGTCAGTGGAGTCACTGGTGTAGGATTTGTAATGAACAAGAAAATAGGGAAGCAAGTGAGTTATTATGAACACTTTAGTGACAGCATTATTTTCATGGGGGTAGAAACTAAGCCCACTTGGTACAAGTGTATATGCCAACGTCACAAAAGGATGATGAAGAAATAGAGAACATATATGCAGAAATTTGTGAAGGGTGATGAAAATATAATAATCATGTGTGATTGGAATGCAATAATGGGAGAAGAAAAAGAGGGGAAAACTATATGAATTTTTGGTCTAGGAGGAAGAAATGAGAGAGGAAGCATGTTGTTAGAATTTTGTGAAAAATATAAACTCATCATGGTGACCACATAATTTAGGAATCATACAAGAAGGGTATACACGTGGAAATGTCCAGGGGATATGGAAAGATTGCAGCTAGGTTGTATCATAGTGAAATAGAGATCCATGATTTAAGTTCTAGACTGTAAAGCACATTCAGGAGCGGACATAGACCCAGAACACAATCTGATAGTTATGACATGCAGGCTGAAATTCAAAAGAATAAGGAAGCAACCTAGACAGAACAGACTGGAAATGAACAAATTGAAACAATGTAACATGAGGGGAAAATTTTCAAAGTTGGTAGATGTAACTCTAAGGAATAACTATTAAAGTATTCAACTGAGGACAAATGGAATGCATTGAAGAGAGAAATAATCAAAGCCTGTAAAGGAATATTAGGCTTTAGGGAATACACCACCCAGAAACATTTAAGTTGATGGATCAGAGGAGGCAGCACAAAATTGCTCAGGATGAAGCAGGAAGAGAGCACTACAGACAATTTAGAAATCAAATAAATAGGAAATGCAAAAGAAAAATGGCTCCAAGAATAGTGTAAAGCAGTAGAAAAGGAAATGATCATAGGTAAATTTGATGTGGCATATAGAAAGATCATGCAAAATTTTGGAAAAATGAATAAAAGATATATAAAAATTAAACCTCTTTTAAACTCAGAAGATAGAGCTATCTGATGTTCATCCTATACATAAATGATATCCCAAGAACAATAGGGGAGAATGATTCAATGGTCCTTTATGTAGATGATGCAACTGTGAAGATGTCAAACATCAAACTATGTAATCTAGAAACAAACCTTAATCTTTACTTCCAGAGACTAGCAAAATGGTTAGAAGATAATTATCTTGTAATCAACTTAAACAAAACCCAAATGATATCATTTCAGTCGAAAAGAACAAGGTACTCTGTAAATTTAAACATAAGCAGTGAGCAAATAAAGGAGACAGAATCAGCTAACTTGCTAGGGATTCAAATAGACAAATTCATGAATTGGGAAAAACAGGTGGATCAATGCTGTAAGAAACTAACCCCTATTGTATTTATGGTCAGCTACCTCTGAGAATTCTGTAGCAGGGATATTCTGATGACTATCTATTACTCCCTTTTTGAAAGCCAACTGAGATATGGTATATCAGCGTGGGGAAGGCCCATAGAAAATAACGTAATGAGAATATTAAAAATACAAAAACATATGATTAGAACAATACTAAAAGAAAAAAGAATGGTTTCATGTAGAAAATATTTTGTAGATTTGAAGATTCTAACATTTTCCTGTGTATACATATATAAGACTATACTGCTCTCACTCACAAAGAAGGTTGTTAAAAAGAATGAGCAAGTGCACGAATATGAAACACGTAACAAAATTAATTTCAATTTACACGCACACAACACAAAAAAATTTGAAAAATGTCCATCCTATTCAGGAGCCCAACTGTTCAATAAGCTTCCAACAGATATAAGATTAATTAGTAACAACGGAGAACAGTTCAAACATAAGCTTAAAGAATATTTATATGATAAAGCCTTCTACTCAATCAAAGAGTATTTAACTGATGAATGAGAGAAGGAAAGGCAGTGTAATTTTTTTTTTTTGTAGTAGTAGTAGGTTGTACTTATATAGGATATTACAGCACTTCTCCTAATTCATTATACAAGTTATATGTAAATGATGTATAGGACCAAATAAAATGAATGAATGGTAGAAATACATTGAGAAAATGTATGATGCGTATGATTTGAACACAGGTGTACTGGAAAAAGAAATTCCTGTTTCATGTTCAGAATTTTATGGAGCTTTGAATGTTATGAAATGAAATAAGGCAGTTAGAATTGATGAGATTCCTGCAGAACTTCAGAAATCCATAGGAGAATAAAGAATTCATGATTATTCAAACTGATTTCAAAAAGTAATGAAACAGGAGAGATTCCCATCGATTTTAATTATAGCATCATTTTCACACTTTCAAAGAAAGCTCAAGCTGACATGTGAGAATTATTACATCATAAGATTTTGGGATAAACCACCATAGAAGAGAAGCAATTCTGGCTTTAACCCTTTGACTGCTGTTGATGTGTATACACGTCATTCTGCCTGCTGGCCCCGAGTGCTAACTACCAGTTTAGATGCAGCCTCTGGGTTTCCCCTGAGTGCTGTTGACAAGTTAAGCTGCACCCACCTGCCACTATCTAAGTGCTGATGACGAATATAGACGCGCCGCTATGTGAGTCGTACAGCGGACTTCACGACCCATTTCTCAATAGACTTTTGCAGTTCTGGTCGCTAGCTTATCGTCCGAATGTTTGTCTGTAGGGAGCCTAGGCATTGCTCTACAGTTAAAAATTCAACAGAACTTACATCAGTCTTCTCTGTGCCCTGTATTTTATGAAGAAAATTGTAAGAAGTCATGGGTGCATTCAGGAAGAAATTATGGAGAATCTTACGAGGAGTGACACCGAGGATGAACTACATGATTTTGATGGAAGTGATAGCTTTTCCACAGAATTGGAAGGTTGTAGTCATAAACCATACTCGTCAGCAGGGTTGACAATGCAGCCTCATGTTTCAACAAGAGATGTTAGTTGTTCTGAATCTGAAGAATCAGAAAGTGATAGTGAAACGCTTACGAAGAAATTACGTCTTAGTGATAAATCTGACTGGAAAGAAAATGATTTTCGTCCAGTTAGTCACGCATTTGATGATACGCTGTCGGGACATGTGTGTCAAATAGGGAATGTGCCAAATATTCTGTCAGTTTTCATGTTTTTTTTTTTTTTTTTTTACAGAAGAACTGATGAAATATATAACTGATGAAAAGAATCGGTTTTATATAACCACTATGGAGAATATTCCAGAATCAGTGCATTCTTGAATATCAAAGTGGAAAGATACTGAATATGATGAAATTTTTTGTTTCATAGCTATTTGTCTTCTGATGCATTGCGTGAAAATAATTGAAAATTAGCTAATATTGGACCAGAGATGTTCTTCTAAATACCGCAATTCTTGGTGAACTTATGTCCAGATACCGCTTTTTGTTACTTTGGTGAGGTTTCATGAGATTTCTCCGAACCCCCCCTCCCCCCGCCCTATTTCAACTCGCGTAATAATGGACAGACACTTCACAGGTTTGAAATGTTGAAAAATCTGTTGAGTACTTATGTGGAACAAATTTCATCAAAGAAACAAAATTATGTATAATCGGGTAATTACAAAGCGCAGCAAACATTCAGTCAACATCGAGATATTTTGTGAATCTACATCTACAAAGATATTCCGCAAGCCAAATTTCGGTATGTGGGGGAGGATGCTTGTGCAATTATCATTTTCAGGTGTATTTTTATATTCGTGAATAGAACGGGGAAAAATCAGATGCCTTTAACTCTCTGTATAAGTTCAAATATCTCTAATTTAACAGTCGTGGTCTGAACGCGGTATGTAAGTGTGGAAGTAAAATATATCTAGCATCTTCTTCGAATCTACGCTCTTTAAAATTCAACAAAAACACTCTGATACAGTACGGAACATATAGAAAATTGCAGTTGTTATAAACAGGTATGCAGGAAAGAACAGTAAACTATGAAGGTAAATTTAAGAATCACAATGCTTTCAACATAAGCTGCGAAAATCTAGTAAAAACTACAAGCAAGTAGTAATTATTAGTGACGAAAAATAGGGTTAATGATTGTTTGATTCTGCAGTAATTTATTTGCAGAGAAACTATGTAGTGAGAGTATTTATTGTGTATCAGCCGTGAGAGGTAATGCGAGGAAGATCCAGCACTGGGCGTGTGAGACAGTGCGGGCCACTCCATCCCCAGGAATAATCACTTAGCACAGGTAGCCGGCCTCAGCGCGGCAGGTAGACGATCCGCTGTCAGCAGTCAAAGGGTTAAGATTGATACTTGAAGGGCTGATCAAGAAAAACAAAGATACTTTTATTGCGCTTGTTGAGCTAGAATAAGTTTTTGATAATGTTAGGTGGGACAAGGTGTTCAAAATTTTAAAGAAGTCATGTCTAAAATACCAAAATAGAAGAATATTTAAAATCTATAAAAGAATCAAGTTACTGTAATGAAAGTAGAGAATTATGATAGACTTGCATCAGTTATTAAAGCTGTCAGACAAGGTTGTAGTCTGTCCCCATTAATATTCAACATGTATGTAAAGGAATATAAAGTATGTAAAGGTATATAAACAAAGTGAAAGAAAGATTTGAAGTGGCATAAGTATTCGAGGAGAAAGAAAAGATCAGTATGCTACAATTTGCTAATGACATTATCCTGTTAGCAGAATGATCTGAGAATATTGGGAACTTACTGAATGGCATGAACAAAACGCTGAAGGAAGGTTTTGGTCTAACATAAACCAAAGCAAGACAAAAGTGATGAAGTGCAGCAGAAATGATAGCAATAATAGTAGATTTAATATAAAAATATGATCTGATAAGACTGGAGAATTAAGTGAATTTTGCTACTTATGGAGTAAAATTACAAACAAGGAGCAGGAATGGTGTTAAAAGCAGAGTATCACTAGCAAAAGGAGCCTTCATGAAACAAATCTTTTAGTTTCAAATATTAATCTAGGACTTACAAAGAAATTTTTAAAACTTCATGTGTGGAGGACAGTACTTTATGGTGGCAAAGTATAGACTTTAGGGATACCAGAGGAAAGAAAAATTGAAGTATTTGAAATGTGGCACATACAGTGGACAGATAAAGTACAAAATGAATGTGATTTGGAAATGGTGGATCATGAAAGACGTTTATGGAAGAGTCTAATAGAAAGAATGGTGGGTCATATTCTGAGACATGCAGGACTGGTTAATTTGTTTGTCTTAGGGAGAATAGGATGTGGGAGATGGGCAAAATGATCAGGGAGTTGCGTGAAAGGATCAGGGTTCTTGAGGCTTGTCCTGTGGAGGCTCAGCCTGTTGAGGTTCAGCCTGTGGGGGCTCAGCATGTGGGGGCTCAGCCTGTGGAGGCTCGCCCTGTGAAGGCTCAGCCTATGGATGCTCAGACTGTGCAGGCACAGCCTGTGGGGGCTGAGCTTGTTGAGGCTCATGCTGTAGAGGCTGAAAGTAGAGATAGTGGGTTGGAGGAAGTTGAGAAGGATGGGTGTGAGCTGGTAACAGGTCGTACGAGAAATGTAGTTAATAGGATCAAGAAGCCAGACACTTCACTAATTGTGGGGAAAAATAGGTTTGACCTGTTGCCTGATTCAGGAGGAGAAGAGCCTCATGTAGATGTAGGAGTACGTAAGATGCAGCAGGCCTTTAGGAATAAGGGTGTGCAAGGCAAGAATAGGAAGAAAAGGGTTCTGCTGCTAGGTAGCCATCGGAGAGGTGTAGGCCCTCTTCTGCAGGATCAGTTAGGTACTGGTTACCAGGTCACAAGTTTTTTCAAACCTAGTGCAACATTAGGTCAGGTAATAGAGGATATAGGTTCACTTTTTAGGAGTTTCACTAAGGACGATAGAGTAGTGATAGTGGGAGGGGCGGGGAATAGTATTGATAGAAACGCGAGTTATAGTATAGAGAGTGACCTGAGGAAGGTGGCGAAGGAGGCACAGCATACCAGGGTGGAGCTCATGCAGGTCCTAAAATGCCATGACCGGCCACAATTGAACTCCGCTGTGAGGCGTGTAAATGTGGAAATGGAAGTGCTACTTGGGAAAGGCATTAGTTCTGTGTTGGGGGTTGTGCCTGTAAACACCATTGGTAGGTGGGGTTTCACTAGGCATGGCCTACACCTAAATAGAAGGGGGAAGGGAGTACTTTCTGAGTTGTTAGCTAAAGCAGTAAGGGAGCCCACTTCCAGTGATGATGGGGTCAGGACAGTGCCTTTTTTAGATTAGGGGCTGCTGGTGAAGGGACGGAAACAGATGATCAAAGTGATACTGATTGTAGATCCACGATGAGAATGATCATAGATGTTAAAGAAATAAATGAAGTTGCTGAAACAATAACTGGCTGGGGTAAATCTGGGAAAGAGGAGATAAATGCTGAAAATATAAAGCCGGTAATCAGGGTGTTAATGGTAAAGTGTAGAAGTATAATGAACAAAGTAATCGAATTTGCAAACTTAATAGAGATACACGAACCACAAGTAATAATTGGGGTAGAGAGTTGGTTAAAAGAAGACGTACTAGACACTGAGGTTTTTCCTGATGGTTACAGAGTGTACCGCAGAGATAGAGGAGCAATTGGTGGAGGAGTCTTCATAATAGTTAGCAAAAACTACCACAGTTCACTGGCATTCATAGATCAAGACCATGAGTTACTTAGGGTAGATTTGTGGGGTAATAAAAAAGAAAAAACCGCAGTGGAAGAATGACAGATGAAGACGAAACTCTTGGGGAGAAATTAAATTCATACTCTGGGGGATTTAAATTTACCAGGTGTTAACTGGGAAGGAAATAAGATTAATAACACCTGGGAACAAAGATTCGCAAATACCCTTATAAGGGAAGGAGGATTTACACAAGTGGTAGAGCAAAACACTAGGGGGCAAAATATTTTGGATATATTCCTAATAAAGCCCGATGATAACCTCATGGGGTGTCAAGTAATGGAAGGAATAAGTGATCATAACGCAATTCTGATGGATATTAGAGGATTCAGTGAACCAGCAGCCAAAACTGAAGTGGGAAATAGGTACAATTATAAAAAGGCACAGATTTCAAATTTGAAGAGATATTTCAGAGAACGTTTCAGCAAATGGAAGGAAGGCACTAGTACAGTAGAGTCAAGGTGGGAAGAGTTCAAGGAGATGATAAGTAATGGGGAAGAAAAATTCATTCCAAAGCAGAAAATAAAGAGAATTAGAGAACCTGTGAACTATAATAGGGAAGTGAGGAGGCTAAAGAGGTTGGTACGAAGAGAACATAACAGAGTTAAGAGACAGCAGGGTAGTAGGGAATATTTGAAACAACTAAACAAGGACTTAATAACAGCAAAGAAACTGGTTAAAGATGTGTTTATGAAGAGTATTGTCAGTGCAGGAGGACCACTGACTGATGCATCTAGAAATTTCTATGGCTATATCAGGAAACTGAGGGGAAGGGAGGGTGTAGAGATGCTCATAGATAAGGATGGAGAAGTAGTTACTGAGGATTTGAAAAAGGCAAAGCTTTTAAGTAACTGGTTTAGTGAGAGCATTAGGGACAATGAATCAGAAACGGGAAGGTCTAATTTGGAGAACGAGCTTAACAATATGATTAGAAATGAAGATACTAAAAAATTTGAAATTCATCCTGAAGAAATCATGAAGGAAATAAGGAAGCTGAAAACACATAAGGGGGATGGTGCAGATAATATTGCTACAGATATCATAAAGATAGCCGGGTGGGACATTGTACCTTATCTTGAAATATTATTTAAATTGAGTCTGGATACTTGCTGCTTACCACAAGACTGGAAAAGTGTGATAGTAGTACCAGTACATAAAGGAGGGGTGAGAAATGGAGTCGAAAATTACAGGCCAATCAGTTTGACTTCAGTGGTAGATAAATTAACGGAAAGATTGATATGCAACCACATCAGAACAATATGTGAGGAACGTAAGTAGTTTTCAAGCAGGCAAAATGGGTTCAGGCAAGGATATTCATGCGAATCTCAGTTGGTGGGATATATGCAAGATATTTCAGATGAAATGAACAAGGGAGGCCAAATTGATAGTGTAGCACTAGATCTTTCAAAGGCGTTTGACAGAGTAAGCCACAAAATGTTAGTAAATAAGGTAAAAACTATTGGAGTGGATGAAAAAGTGATTTGCTGGGTAGAAGAATTTTTAAAAGGTAGAAAACAGAAAGTTAGGGTAGAAAATGCGGTATCAAAGGAAGTGGAAGTAAAAATGGGAGTGCCGCAGGTAGCGTATTGGGACCATTGCTCTTCATTATTCTAATGAATAATTGTGTTGATTGTTTACTATCTGATATTAGATTGTTTGCAGATAACATAATGCTGTATAAAAGGATCAAAACGATAGAGGACTGTAAACAGTTGCAGGGTGATCTGGACAGGATATCTAGTTGGGTTCATAAACATGGGATGAAGATAAATGCAAAGAAGAGTCAGCTTATTAGATACACAAATAAAAAACAAAAGGTTAATTATGAATATAAGGTGGGGGAAGAATTGCTTGCTGAAGACTTTAAATGTAAATATCTTGGCATTACATTTGATAACAAGCTTAACTGGGCAGGACACATTGGACAGGTGGTAGGAAAAGGTTTCAAAATCTTGCACTTGTTGGAGAGAGTGATGAGGGGATGCACGAGAGAAGTAAAGGAATTGGGTTACAAAACTTTGGTCAAACCATTCCTCAAATATGGTAGTGTAGTATGGGACCCACATTTTGAGTATCAAATACAGGAGTTGGAGAAGGTGCAAAAAAGGGCTGCTAGATTTGTTTCTGGAAATTATCGCAGAATGCAATCAGTGACAGATATGATAAAGGAGCTGGATTGGGATTCATTGCAAGACAGGAGGAGGATGAGGAGGGTAATGGGAGTGTACAAGGCGTATACTGGCGATGAGGCATGGAAAGATATTGCAGTAGGTATGAAAAGTAGTTCATGGAAGGGAAAAGATGACCATGACCACAAGCTGGCACTCGATTTCAGGCACAAGGGTGTGGGAAGATTTTCTTTTTTAGGTAAGGGTGTCAGGGATTGGAATGAGTTACCAAGGGGAATGATGAATAACCTACCGAAAATGTTAAAAGAATTTAAAAATTTGTAGAGGGCAAATGTAGGTGAGTGAAGGATAGGGGGAAGTTGGGTGTGTAGGGAAATTGCCACTGAAGCGTGTGCTCCATTGCAATTAAATTAAATTAAATTAGATGGAACAGTAGAAGGTCAACTGCAGAGGAAGACAAAGATTACAATATATGAAGTAGATAATTGAGGACATGGGTTGTAAGGGATATGTTGAGATGAAGTTGTTAGCACAAGATAGGAAGGGATGAAGGATTGCATCAAACCAATAAAGAGGCTGATGACAACAAAATAATAATAATAAGAATCTGTATCTAAATAACTGGTAGTCTACTAATTTAAATGTATGCAAATAACTCATACTCTGATATTTTCATTCCCATCCCTGTTTGCAAAGGTCCTGTCAAACCAGTCATTTAATATTTCTGTATTTTTTTGTATCCTTGGTAACATCTTCCCCATCCTGATATGTAATTGCCCAATAGCTTCTTTATCCTTCAGCTTTCTGACATAGCCCATCAGAGAGTAGACTCCACATTCCGTCTCATATGCTTCCACTGGCCACCATCAATTCTTATATGAGTCAGAACCCTGAAGCAATCACTTTTCGTGATGTGTTGTCATAGTAACCACTTTGGTTACTTTACCTGATGTAGAGGTAACTGACAAAATACTGAGCATGATGGGTGAGCAGTTAGTGCTCTGGCCTCCCATTTGGGAGGACGTTGGTTTGAATCCTTGTCTGGGCATCCAGATTTTGGTTATCCCTGGTTTCCCCAAATCACTCCAAGTGAATGCTAGGATGCTTCCTTCAAAAGGCCATGGCCAAATTCCTTCCCAGTTCTTGTCCCCAGTCCTTTCCCACCTCTAATGACCTTGATGTTCACAAGGCAAAAACCTGTCAAAATGTTATGCATGGTAGAACTTATCCAGCTACAGATCTAAGAAATTTGTTTAGAAGCTTTACCTTGGGAAGAACTCAATTCTCACAAAGTAATACAAATTTCTATCTGAATCAATTGATTTTTCCTGTCCATAATATTAATCATGAATGCATATTTAGTTTCCCCTTTTGCTACTATCACTTTATAATGTAATTGTTACATGCATTCTACATTGCCTTGCTGTTTTCTTATTCTTTACCATTATCTTCTTATGAATCTCTTTAGCTTCCTCATGTCTCTGTTACAGTATGCAGATTCAATACTTTTCCTTACTTTTAATTTTGAGTTAAACATTTCATCCTTCATTCTTAGGACCTCCGTAAAATGTTCCCACTTGCTCTGAATTGGAATTTTGCACTACTTAAATATAATAACCACCTCCAATATTATCGAAACTCCACCTCAGCTAATAGGCACTTCAGAGGCCCACATGGGAACCATCTTTACCTCTACAATACTTTAACTGGTCTGTGTTATATATAATATAGTGAAAATTACCCATCTCTTACCACAGATGAAGTCAAGAGAGGCAGACAAACACAAAATCATTAACACAGTTTTTAATATTTTGGTTAATAATCATATTCATGTAGGAGTTGAGACATTTGGAAAGGAGAAAGATGTCTATTCATCCAAACCTACCACATTATTATAAGGCATTGAAATGTGTTTAAATGTGAACCTTTTAGTAATTATTAGAAATTGAGAATGTGTTCAATGGCATGCTGTGTGTTTCAGATGAGCTGGTTGAGCAGTTCAGTGAGCTGCGAATCAACCTGGCTGATCACAAACCCAACAAGCGGCCACCACCTGCTTATATGTGCCACCTATGCTTTAAGAAGGGCCACTACATCAAGGACTGCCCACAGGTGTGAGAATTGCTACCTTCTACTTTCTTCACATTTCCTTTTTACAACATTCATGTTATAACTTTTTCTAAGAAAATATTACCACCCAGGAGGATGTTTTTGATATCAATAATTTTTCTCAGAGCTGTTTTTCCAAATGTAATATGCCAGCTGCATTATTTATGAAAGATTCAATGACAGTAGCATACAAATCAGTGTATCTTCTACATCTGCAGTTACACGTGCTATTATGGATCATAGTTTAAAAATGAAATATTATTGATGTTTAACAGGAATTTGAAGAAAACTTGTGTTACTAATGTTTATCATTATTGAACAACAAAAATCCAAAAATCACTTTAAAGTAACAAGAAATGCAAGTCAGGATATGATATAGAACAAAATAGAATTATACGTTTGTGTAAGCACTTGCCAGCAACAACATCTGAGTTATAAATATAGGGCTGCTCAAATGCCCATAACTGGTGTAATATGAGTAGTAAAATGTGAACGCATATCCATAAAATGTACATTATTAACAAATGATTGATCGAATCATTTGTTTGTACTCAATTTTGACAAAATTTCTTCCCGTGTGAGACATACGTGTGAGGACCCAAAAATAATTGGAATTTCTTTATAGAAAGCATTTACTTTATCGTTTTTCAAATACAATGTTAATCTCCTTCAAAGTACTCTCCATTATCATTAATGCCCTTGTCCAAACATTCATTCTAGTGTTTGAAGCACTTTTTAAATTTTCCTTCTTTCATACTTGCTGTCACCATCATGACATTGCATTTTACGTCTTCGACATCAGCAAACCGCTTCCTTTTCAAGCCCCTTTTCATCTGCAGGGTGCTAAATCTGGCAAATAGGGCACCTGGGTCATGGTAGTCATCTTCGTTGAGACTAAAAACTGGCGAACACTTAGAGCCGTTTGCACGGGAGCGTGTTGTGGTGCAGCAACCTCTCACCGGAATTCCATAAAGCCGTACATTTTTGTAGCAAACTTCTTCGAAGTCTTTTCATAACCTCCAAATAGAATTGTTGGTTTATTTTCTGGTTTTTAGTAAAAATTCTGAGTGTATGATCCCTTTGATGTCAAAAAGATGAAGAAAAACAGATCAACCTCATTTTCACTTTAAATTTTATCTGACAAGCTTTCTTTGGATGAGGTGTTCCAGTTGACTTCCATTGACTTGACTGTTGTTTACTTTCTAGATCATACCCATTGCACCACGACTCATCACCTGTGATAATTTTGTTGAAAAAATTTGGATCTTCTTTGAACGCAGCCTTCATTTCATGACAGGCTTGAAAGCGTCGATCCCTTTGATCTCCAGTGAGAAATCTCAGCACAAACTTTGCTGCCACTATTTGCACCCTCAAATCAATGTTCAAAATGTGATAAGGGGGCATCCACAAATTACGTGAGGTGTTTTTCCGGATTTCTGGACCCCCCCCTCCCCCTTGGTGAGATTTCGTGAGATCTGGCCGGACCCCCCCCCCCCCCTCTGGTGAGATCTGGTCCGTGAGAACCCCCCTAGAAACCGCCCTGGAAACTTTTTTTTAGGTCACTCCCTAACTTTTTTGACGAAATACCCTCCTAAAATCGACTTTGCCGCAAATTTGAGACTTTTTTTTTTTTTTTTTGCTCTACTGTCTTCAAATTTTTCACAAAATCTCACGTGAGATTTCCGTAGACCCCTCCCTCCCCCTTGGTGAGATCTGGTGAGATTTCGGCGGACCCCCCCCTCCCCTATTTCACCTCACATAATTTATGGATGCCCCCTAAACTGAGCTCCAGGACAATCTGGACAAGTCATCAAGTTTGTTGATTGTCCTGCATTGATCTTCATTGAGCAGATTACAGATTTTGCCAATGTTGTCCTCACTTTGAGCAGTTGAAGGGCGACCAGAATGGGACTGATCTTCAATGGCCATCTCTTCCTTTTTAAACCAAGAAAATCATTCGTAAACTTGAGTTTTACTAATAACATTTTCTTTGAAAGCTGTTTGCACCATCATAACAATATCTGTTGTGTTTTTGCTAAGTAAAAAACAAAACTTTACAGCCACACATTGTTTGTAAGAATTAGCCTTCTTTTCATGTCACCCCAGCGCTGTACTCACATACAAAGAACTGCCAGAGAAACCATTCTAATCACTGTCGGGTGACGCCACTTGGCAGAATGACTCAGCAGAGGTCCTATAACAGCTCTCTGGTGGCACAACCTGGTACAACAAGTACCCGATGTGCAGCATTATGATTCCAGTTATTTTTGGGTTTCCCCTCATGAGGTATACACTTTTTTTCAAATGGTATAGAAAATAGAACAATATACAATGGAAACTGAGCAGTGGTTCCTAAAATATGGAAACACTGACAGGTCACAAACATCTCTAAATCTTTATCTGTGGTCAACAGTTCTGAATTGTCACAAATTTTAAAACAAAACATCTAAAGTTGCAGCACTGCTCTGTGTCTAGTGAGATTCATTGTTTTGGAGTGAATATTCTTGACCTTGTAACCACAGATGTCTCATTGTAAAATTTGCTCATGATAAAAGACAATAGTGAATAAATTCACAACATATAATATTTTAGGAAAGGTCATGCTTACACCTGGAATACAACCATAACCCAACAGGCATCAAAACATTAGCTGAGTGTTGCCATCTGCTTGTAAACTGTATAAATTCTAGAATTGTGTGTTTAATGTTGTAACATTTGCAATAGCTACAGCTAATGGAGATTAGTCCAGTAGCTCAGTGGATAAGGCACTCACCCACTAAATTCAAGGTTCTGGTTTTAAATCCCACTATGGGAAGGAATCTTTATGGGCTGTGTCCTTCGTTCTTATTGGATAGACAAGGTCACTCATCGCTTCAGATTCCGCATTAAGCTGTAGGTTCCATCATAAAGGAACTGGCCACTCTATTTCTGACACACTGGCTTAGTATGCCTCCTTCAGGTGATCCAACAAACTTCTGGTTGTGGGCTATGTTGACTTTACACCTGAGTTAGAAATTAAAGTCATGTCACTATGGGGAACTGTAAAATAAAATGGAAGAAAGTAATGTGGAGGCTGGCATGCTAGTAGCAACCTGACATGGGTCTAATCTATTATATTCCAGTATGCTAGTGTTTCAATGTATTTAAAAAACAGCTTGGCATATTCATTAGAGCAGTGTTTCTCAACATTTCTAAATCCAAGACCCAGTAAAATGTCAAAATAATTCTATGGACCACTAACTTACAGCGGCCATTTTTTACCCTTGTTTTTATATTATCAACCAATTACAGTACCTATACAATAAAGGCTCTTATAAAATGGTCATTAACTTAATCCTCAAATGAACACCATTCTTTTTGATGCCAACTGGAAACATTTTAAGTGTAATATCAATGTTGTCATATTCTGATAGCCTGAAAATACTAGATTGCTGGTTTTGGAAATATTCCTGCTTATAGAAAGTTTGGCTTATGGCATATACATGCTTATAACCTCATACAGGGTGAACATGGAATCAATTTTATACAAACAACTATTTTTTTGTTATGATATGTTTAATTAAGTATGAATCAATTAAAAAAAAAGAAACTATAACTGCAGACCACCTTTCCCAGTTTCACAGATCACTTGATTCCTCTGCTCCCTCTTACCTATAAAGGTAGCCACACACGTGGAGGCCGGGCCGCAGGGGAAACGGACCGCAGGGATTTCATCGAAGTGGCGCTGCACACACACGGGGGGTTAAAATCCTCAAGGGTTTCTCAGTCTCAGAGTTGGCTTCACGATGGCAGCATCCGATGATGTTCACGCATTGGCTGCTGTTACGATTTTCTTTATTGAATCTGTCACAGTGCTTGCTACCTCTCTCTAAGCTGCCTAGTAAAACTTGAAGCAGCCTTTTTCTGTAGTTCCATAACTTCATAAAAGCTTCCTATCATATTTCAAAAATTTGCCTCGGTTAACCAGGTGGCTCGAATAATCGGAACTCGGATAACCGGACTTTTACTGTAATTGATTTATTCCCATTCGTAAATACATCAACTACATAAAATTAAGTTTAAATGACATAAAAACTAAATTAAAATAATATTAGTTTAAAATCATGTTGTAATTAATATAGTTGATCATATGATGTAAACTCAAATCACATAACATCATTTGCATTATAATTTGATAGAACAATTGCTGCTGTGTTGTTGTTTTGAGGTAATTTATCAAAATCTGCTGGTGGTTTATAATGATCCTGCTGGTGTTGCTTGAAAAGGTTGTGGGCTGAGACTATACGATGAGGTTCCTGGATAAAAAAATATCCAGAACTGCTGCCTGCAGAATAGTACAGGCCAGAAGTAGGTAACCATTGCTCACTGTAAGACATTCCTAAACAGCCCATTTCGATTTGAAACAGGGTGTCATTAATTATTTTTTCTGCTATTAGCATTTGATTGGTCGGAAGGCCACGTAATTTTATGGCAACGGTTTTGCTAACAATGTCAAAGTGATCTTCTTGCAGCCGGTTTTTTTATTTAATGTTCTTCAGCAAATCACTTCGCAAAGATTCATTTCCTGATGGTTTAATGTTGCTGTTTTTTTTTAATATTGATTCTTTTTATTTTTTTGCATTTGGTTCATTCTCCTTCAATATTTATGCCAGCTTGGCGTAGGTAGCTTCTCGTTTGTTTGTGTCGTTGTATTCCTGGTACTTCAATTCCTATAGACAGGGCTCACTATCATACATATTTATAAACACGGAACATCACGAAACGGAACATTAGAAACAAAATCGCAACACATGTAGGCACTCGCAAGAAATCCTCGAAGGCCGACTGACCGCAGGAGACACACGCTGAGATTCCCACCCTCCCTCCCGGCCTTCGAGGAAGTAAGAATTGTTTTTCGGCAGGGATTTGGCCGCACTGGGGTGCGGCCACGGCCTCAAGCAAGTGCCCACACACGTGCGGGATCCCGCAAGGCCGTGACCATTGCGTCCAAATCCCTTGGGTTTCCCGCACGTGTGTGGCGGCCTTAAAGGAAAGCTTCCACCCACTTTTGTGCCTGTAACACACTGCTAATTTTCAATCAAATATCCATCCCCTTCTACACGTTGCTTCTAAATCTTCCGTGATTCTTACACATGCCTTATAACCACTGTGTGCCCTGTAAATGACTTCCATTCTCTCTCATCTGTCTTATGTCCTCCAATGACTCACAGAAAAACTTATATTACTGACAGTTATTTTCATGGACAAATATTGAAACCCTCATTTGTGCATCATCCTATAATTATTTTTTTACTGTAATAGGGAAAAAGTTTACCACCAGTGTATTTTAAGTTACAAATGATGCTTCTTGGTTAGTTTAATTCTCTCTTGTACATTACCTAAGAATCTTCTTCTAGAATGCTGAGGTTGGTTAGAAGAAAAAACAATAAAGAGACAGCTAGGCAGTTGGAAACACTATAAACAACTAAGAAAGGAATTAAGAGCAACAAAGAGGGAAGCTTAAGAAGAGTTCATTAAGAATATCATAAGTGGAAAAGGGTCGCTGAATGATGCATCTAGAAAATTCTCTATGTGTAAACAAAGGCTTTCCCGGCATGTTGCTAAAACGTAATCTTCACAGCATCTCCACCAAATGGTTTTGAAGAAAGACGAGCTTTCAGCGGTGAGCTCTGCCACCATCTTCAGCTATTCACCCTGCATGATGGGCACAATATGCAGCCGCTGCTGACCCTCATGATGGAGTGAGTGTAGGGGAGGGGTAGGAGTGCCACATTTCATAAGACACTCCGATGCCAGACAATGCCAGTTCAGCTCTGGTTGTCACAGCGGTAACATCAGACCTGAAGATGGCAACAAAGCTCACCGCTGAATGCTCATCTTTCTTCAACATCATCTGGCAGATATCCTGTAAAGATTATATTTCTATAACTATGTCAAAAAAAGTTACAGACAGTTGAAGATAAGGATGGAGAAATAGCTACTAAGGATTTGAAAATGGCAGAGATATTAAGTACCTTAATGAGATAAGTAAGGACTATCATCATGGGATGGAGTAAATCAGAAGAGGAGCGTCTCCTTATAGGTAGAAATGAGCAAGCTACATAATCTGATATACATTGTCAGGGCGTAGTCGAGTACTGGGGTTGAGGTATCGCCTAAGTCACCTGAGCCAGAATGTTGTCCAAGATTTTCTAAAGTTATGAAGCCGTGTAGAATTAATATTGCTAACAGTTCAAATGACCACGGTCGCCACTTGCAGGCCTAACCTTCTGCAAGAAAGGTAGTATGCTAATAAATGAAAGTCTCAAGTCGAAATCAAAAGTCATATATTCTTCCAAATTTTCACATGAATGTTATAAAACACTGTTAGCACAGGCAATCGGATTGAAATCGTCTCCAAAAATTACAAGTTGCGATTCCAGAGCAACGCGACTTTAAAACCCCCAAAAACTGAATGTAACTGACTAGTTGCTTGGTTAGTAAATGTTCACCACAAAACTACAACATGGCTGCTGTTTCTCGCGTTCCTTCATCCTTGGCTGGTTCAAGTACCAGCCCGTTCCGCCAGACCGAACGGAGCTCACCCTACGTGTTTTCACCACCGCGTTACAAATGACACTGAAGACTGCCGACCAAATTCCCGCCTCTTAGTTGCCTTATATTAACTTGAGATCACGTGGTACATTGGTCTTCAACAAATTACCAAATATGGATGTGTTAGTTTGCCTACCACTTAAGTCAGTGTTCAATTATATTCTTATTTAAAATCGGCTTTAGTAATTCTCTCGAAATTATGTTTAAAATATTATTCCTGATTTTAGACTGTCTCTCAATGTGAACTTCGTTTAAATTTATTGAGTTATGGGAAACCGAAAAAATCTAACAGTCAAATGTGGCTATTATTCATGTTTTTATTTATAGCTCCGAAAGTTTATGGATTATTGCGCCGGAAAAATTATCACAGTGAAGCCTGCCTTAAACTGCATCTTTTAGTGCTTATTTTATCTTCGTAGCTGCTATACCTGAGATACCATAAATTATTTAGTGATTTACACGTGTGTTTTCTGCAGCGTGAACTTACGAAACCTATAACGTCGGTGCTATGGCCTTAAATGACTTGAAATAATTATGTAGGAAGCTAAAAGAATGGATTTTTATGATAAACTAATTTTTATCCCGGAATCAAAGTAGGCTTTTAAGTGATAAATTGCCAAAACTGAGTGTTCAATTTTTCGTGTTCATTTCAAGTTTAAAATTACTTAGAGTGTTGTAAACTATCAGATTTATGTGAATTTACATCGCTTCCTGTCTGTTTTAATTTATTCTCTACTTTATATTGAGTGGCAGTGTTTACAATTGGTGTAGTAGCATTTTCTATGTGCAGTGATTATAGCCAGTTACTTTACGATTGGATTAACATAAACCAGGTTAGTGAAATGTCTTTAAATGTGTCTAGAAAATTAATTATGTGTGTTAGCTAGTATTTAAATGTCATTAGTGCTCTTGAAATGGCTTTAAAGTGCTGGAATTTATTCCTGAAAGTTGGACAAATTAATCGATTTACCGGCGTCTATTTACTCACTGATATTTCATATTTTATGGACTGAAACTATTTAAACCCTATAAAAACTGAAAGATTATTTTATTTACTGCTTGTTTTTCTACTTTTAAAGTCCTGAACCTACTTAAAAGACCAAAATTATGTATGTGAACTGTTTAAGCAACATGAGTATTAAAAATCCCATATAATTACTTCTTATAGTTATTAGATGCTTTCAAATTATCAGAAACCTGTTAATTTATCTACTAGGCTGTCTCAGGAATTATTATTGCTGCTTTTGGGGCCTCAACATGTTCAAGTTTTATTACAATGAATTATTTTCATTTCTGCTTCAGACTGTTATTTTATCATCCAGTTTATTTCTTTAAAAGTCCTACTAAACTATATTTAAATGTTAAGTTATGGTTATGGTGCATCTAGGCCTGTGTAATATAGGTTCTTTATTGTCTTTACTGTACTGAAATCACTTCAGAAATACTAAAACTGGAATATGCCAAAATTTATGGGTTAGGTTTTTCCTTTATTGAAATTACTTATTTATCTCCGAAATAATGTGTATTACCCATGATAAGAGGTTTATTTATGCATTTTACTTGCAATTATTTAACACTTACTTCATTTAAATCGGTTCCCAATATCTCTCCAACTAATGCTAGTGTCTGTTATCGAAAGTTTATTCTTATGTGAAATAACCTATTTCCTACTGAAATATCGTTGATTTAATGCAGTTTAGGTGTTATTTACATTGTTTATGGGTTATTTATTCACTTTATTATACCAGAAATGCTATTAACTTGATTTAAAGTGTGGTACCGGGTACTAAAACAAACCCTAAATTCGGTCGAAATCCTACTAAATATTGAAAATAGAATGAGGGATACCTTACATGCCCCCTGAAGATTGAAGTCATTTTTGGAACAAAAACTGGCTGAACATCTTAAAAGAAAGAAAAACCCAAAAAGAAATTTAAAAATCCCAAAAATTACTAAGAAACTCCCAAAAATTTAGAAAAATTCCCAAAACTAATCCTATCCCAAACCTGTGCGGTTGCTCTGGTCTCCATTCATACCAAAATTACTACAAAAATACTGAAATGTTTCCTCACTCACACCTTGAAATTATTGTCAATATCAAACATTGAAAAAGTCAACATATTAAAATCATATATATGCAAATATTATCAAAAATTCCACATATGGAATAGAACTTTAGTTCAAAGTGTAACACAAAATGTATCATATCAAGTTGAATTTTCACACAAAATATTCAGAAAATAATGGCTCTTAAACCTAAATTGTTACAAAATTACAAATGAAGACATCTTAAACCAAAAATTTACAAAAGTTACATGTGTTGCCCAAAAGAAAAATTATGTGTTTTACAAAAAATAGTGTTTTTCACAGAAAATCTTAAGGCTTTGCCTCTCTCTGTCCTTCGTTACTTGAACGTTCTTATTCCTACTTTCTCACACACTTATTAAACATGGATTCATACCCAAGTCCTTTATACTTTTGCTCACAAATGGGGTAAATGCCCAAGTCCTTTCACGGTCGCAGATCGTAGTGCTAAAACTTTATATAAACCAAAAGGTCCCTACAACTGCCGAGAAGTATTTGTGTCCCGGGTTCCTGTCACAGCAGTGGCCCCTAGGACCTCGGTCAGTCAGTCTGCGAACAATCCAAAACAAAACAAACATCTTGTGTGAGTAATATCTTATTCTGAAACTTAACCTAAACATACACACAGAAACTTAGAAACTAAACAAAAATAGGATAGTTATACTAGAAAATGAACAATTAGATATGCAATGCGAAAATTAATACTCATTGCCCATATCCGAAGATAGGTAGGTTATAAGAAAAATACAAAGATTCTACATAATAGGCAGTACACAAACAAAATACAAAGTTGAAAAGAAACTATCAGTCCCTGGACTAGTTTTACAAAAATAGGACTACTGTTACTAGGAAAAATTTAGTATTACAAAGGTCGACCTTAAAAGTAAGAAGATTCCAAGAAACAATACAGAAATTGACCCTTACAAACTAAAATAAAAGAAACCTTATAGGCTAATGGAAACGCAGTTTCCTTGCAGCAGTATACTGCTGTGACAAAATCAGGGTAATAGTGGCAACAAAGTTGCGAGGAACCAGTACACTGGTTCGTAGTGACAACATCTAGGTAAAGTACTTCTACTTATAGGTGGCCCTTAAAGGGTGGGCAGCCAATGGCTGTAAGTCCTATGACTTAAGGGTAAACATATACATGAAAATACATCAGAACCATCTTCTCAATGTAGGGAAATATGTTCTACCAATAGGGACATATAAATCGCCTCATGCGATATAAATGGGTACTCCTGGTACCTTGTGTTGGCGTCTATGTTAAGGTATAATGTACTCCTGCCATGCAGTGTATGAATAATAGTCTCCTGTCATTATGTATGCAAAGGGGGTCACAAAGTTCAAAACCCTATAAAGGTGTGAGGGGTATATATATAAAAAATGATGGGTAGCATTGTAACAAAAAGTGTGGAGTGTATGTATGCCTCCTATCATAATAACCTTCAAATAATTCTCTCGGTGCAAGGAAAAATCATCTCGCCTTCTCAAAGTCTTCTCCATGGTACATCTTATAAAAACACCAGGGTAAATATATCTACGCAAACAAGTTCTCCGATCCATCTTCTACAATGAAAAACAAAACTAAAATCCACCTCGAAATCTCATCTTAGAAAGTACGTTACCTGTATACAACTCAGTTGTGTCAGCGCTAATCTCGTTAGAGTATGTTGATGTACTGTGTGTTCTATGTTTTTCTTAATCCTAAATGTTTGTGTGAACAACGACAGTGGTGCCTATTGGGGAAATGTGGTGGGCTTGTGCTGTTCCTGTACAGTCACTCTCAAAGTGTGGGGAATGGGGAAATGTGTCACGCCCATCTCTGGGATGTACCAGGTATGTCCTCTGACTCTCCTACTGCACCCCCTCTATGTTCATGTACACAAAAATGAGGTCACCCTGCGTGTTCCAATATAATATAATATGTGGGTGAGGTCATCTCCTCTGTGGGCCGATGCCTAAAACGCCATAGCATATAATAATAATGTGGGATAATAATAATGTAATATTGTGGGATAATAATAATGTGGGATTCACAGGCAAGTCTTTGCTTCCTGGCCCAAGGGTAATAAAGATAATAATGATGGGTAGGAATGCCAATAATAATAATAATGATGGATCACAGGCAAGTCCTAGCTTCATGTCCTGGTCCAGGGGTAATAATAATGTAGCATTCCCCCCTTATTGGTACTTCTTCTCTTCCAGCCTCCCCCCTTGTTTTGTAAACATAGAAACACAAGTATTATCTCCACCCCTTATTCAACAAGCACATCTACTCCCTCATCATCACAAACAACTTCCCCTCCTTGACAGTCTCTCTCAGCATCTCTCAGCTTCATCTCTACTGTATCAAACATCACATCAAACCCAGCCTGGTAAACAACTTCCCTAGGTAGCTGGTCACAAAATAACATATGGATGTAAACACCAGAAAAAACAAAGTTGGGCAAAAGTTCAAGCTCCCATATAACCTTAAAACTTATCTTCAGCTTCACGAAGAAGTCAGCAAAACACATATGAAATATAGCAGAAGGGAAAAAATAAGCAAAATCTCTTGCAATAGGAACTGTCTTATTACTATGAATGTGGTTGCCTATTTGGGCAAAATCTGAAAAAACATCAACTAACATACACCATAACATGACTTACTGCTTGTGTAGGTCCCTGTATATCAAGGGCAAATATTTTGAGTTTGAGGACATTCCTCCAATCATCAAATAATGAATTCTCCTTTGGTGGGAAAGGGTTGAAGTTGCCTTTAAACTTGGGTGCCCTCCCAAAACAAACAGCCTTCAAAATACTGCTCTTATCGTTTGGGGGTAAAGGGTTCAATCTACTCTTCATTTTAGTATCCCTCCCAAAACATTGATAACTGGCCACTAAATCTGCTTTCTTTCTACCCACTTTCCTGTGTTGGCATATTGTTGGGAAGAGGGTAAGAAACGCCCAAAGTTTCTGAAAATTATAAGGGCCTGGTGGGCTAAAGGGTTCACTAGGGAAAAAATCTTTTGCAAAGTTGGGTGAGCCCCATTGAAGGTGAAAAGTACCTGAAAACCAATCAGTTATCTCAGGTGAAAGGTTCTTGAATAGTAATGCACCCAAAACAATTTTCTTAAAGATGCAAGGTCCCCACCTGGGAACGGAATGGCAAAGTAAATCACTGTTGATGTTCTGAGGGAACATTTTGGCCTGTAATTGCCCATGCAATTTATCTACATATGTGGGCTTAATAAGTTTGGATCTGTGCAAACCCTGTAAAGTATCAGTAGGCCTAAGGATCGGTTGTAACTTAATATTAGTAGACTGTGGGGGAGTAGGTACTGCACTGAGATCAATAACGTTGTGGGAGGATGTATCCAATATTTCCCTATTACTAACAATGTCTTTTATGAGCTCAGTTGTAGGCCCAGTGAATTCACAAGATATTTTTACAGGCACAGGGTCTGCCTCAAAATCAATGGGTGTGGGCATTATCGTTGAAGCCTCCATAATTTTAGGTGGTGGGGGTGTGAGGGTCATAGGGGTAATATCCTCTGACATATCCAAAATCAGCTGTTGTGTTGTTGTATCTACCAAATCAGCACAAATGTCTACTCCAGGTGAAGCCTGTGTTTCAAATTCTACAAGTTGAGGTATCTTAGGTTGTTCCTCAGGGGAGTGAGGTATATTACTAGGTGCAAATGCCTCTGTGGCTGCTATCAGATCCACTGTGGTTGAGGAGTCTACTGTAGTTTCCAAAATATCTACTGTACGTACTTCTGGCTGAAGTGTACTAACAGGGGTAGGGTGTGTGGGATCATTAGTATCGAAAGTCTGAGTAATGTCTTGGTTCAAACGACGTAGCATATCCTTTTGTCTGGAAAAATGTTGATCTAGCTTTGTATTTTGCTGATCTAGCTTCGTATTTTGCTGATCTAGCTTGGTGGTTAAAAAGTCGATAAGTGCCTGCATGTCATAGTGGTGCATAGGAGGGGTGTGTTGCTCAGTTTGCACTTGAGTAGTTGGTACAACTGTGTGTGCCCTAGGGTTAGGTATAGTAATGGGGTCCCCATGTCTGTCCCATCCTACTAGCAGGCTACTCTCAGAACTAGCAATGGCTTCAGCAGAAACCTGATTGGAAGCCATCATAAACTTAATGAAAGAAAAACAGCAAAAAAAAACTTTTCGAAAAATGTTGTACAAAATCCTAACTCAAATATTATTATTACCCTACTATGTTTCACACCTGGCAAAAATACAGGAAGCAGTACCCAGGAAAACACAAAAAGTACAAACCCAAGGCAAAAATGCATAAACAGAACCTCACAGCCAGAACAGCTGTTCACAAAATATTTCGAAAATGTTGGTAAACAATACACAAAAATCACAAATTCCCCCAAAATACACACACAAAATAAAATAAAATGATGTGGAAATAAGCACACGCAAACCTGAAAAAGAATTACAAGAAAAGAAAAAAAAATTCCGAAGTTCGAATGTAAACAAAACAGCAAAGCTAACACACTGGGTAAAAGTCAGCTGGTATTTGGTAGAGAGTCTTTGACTTGGCAAAGTTCCATATCTGTGGCATGAACTTCGTTGGTCAGCTGACAGCTGATTTTGTAAATATAAACACACCGAAAAATGTACAAATATCTCGACGAACAAAAAAAAACAATGCCGCGACGGTAGTGTGCAGTAGCCAGTATCTATGGCACACATTCAGAAATAAGCTGCTGTATCTCCGTTGTCTTAACAGCTGATTGTGATGAGTCTCGAAGAAAAGTTGTATCAAAAAAAAACTGTACTTAACTTGTGCAGCAATGGTGCGTGTGTAGGGCAGCTGGATGCAGGTAATCCACTGTGTAGTTGTAGCAGGAACAGCAGGGGTTGTCCGATATGTTGTGGCAGCATCCCTGGTCGGTATGGAGACGAAGTTGTTGTCACCCCGTCAGTCGTAGTAGCGGGCAGCGACAAGTCTGCACCCACGAAGAAATCTGCGACGAATGTTGAACTGCCCTTCCCGGCAGTAAGTGTTTTGGCGTCGGTGATGCATCTTGATGTGGCGGCGGTGATGGTGGTCGGCGGTCAAGAACGTCGACGAAAATAATCCAAAGTGGCACTGGATGGAAAATTGCACTGTTCGGTTTACTCTGGAATCACTGTTCTACTTGAACACGCGTCACTACGATCCCCATGTCAGGGCGTAGTCGAGTACTGGGGTTGAGGTATCGCCTAAGTCACCTGAGCCAGAATGTTGTCCAAGATTTTCTAAAGTTATGAAGCCGTGTAGAATTAATATTGCTAACAGTTCAAATGACCACGGTCGCCACTTGCAGGCCTAACCTTCTGCAAGAAAGGTAGTATGCTAATAAATGAAAGTCTCAAGTCGAAATCAAAAGTCATATATTCTTCCAAATTTTCACATGAATGTTATAAAACACTGTTAGCACAGGCAATCGGATTGAAATCGTCTCCAAAAATTACAAGTTGCGATTCCAGAGCAACGCGATCTTTAAAACCCCCAAAAACTGAATGTAACTGACTAGTTGCTTGGTTAGTAAATGTTCACCACAAAACTACAACATGGCTGCTGTTTCTCGCGTTCCTTCATCCTTGACTGGTTCAAGTACCAGCCCGTTCCGCCAGACCGAACGGAGCTCACCCTACGTGTTTTCACCACCGCGTTACAAATGACACTGAAGACTGCCGACCAAATTCCCGCCTCTTAGTTGCCTTATATTAACTTGAGATCACGTGGTACATTGGTCTTCAACAAATTACCAAATATGGATGTGTTAGTTTGCCTACCACTTAAGTCAGTGTTCAATTATATTCTTATTTAAAATCGGCTTTAGTAATTCTCTCGAAATTATGTTTAAAATATTATTCCTGATTTTAGACTGTCTCTCAATGTGAACTTCGTTTAAATTTATTGAGTTATGGGAAACCGAAAAAATCTAACAGTCAAATGTGGCTATTATTCATGTTTTTATTTATAGCTCCGAAAGTTTATGGATTATTGCGCCGGAAAAATTATCACAGTGAAGCCTGCCTTAAACTGCATCTTTTAGTGCTTATTTTATCTTCGTAGCTGCTATACCTGAGATACCATAAATTATTTAGTGATTTACACGTGTGTTTTCTGCAGCGTGAACTTACGAAACCTATAACGTCGGTGCTATGGCCTTAAATGACTTGAAATAATTATGTAGGAAGCTAAAAGAATGGATTTTTATGATAAACTAATTTTTATCCCGGAATCAAAGTAGGCTTTTAAGTGATAAATTGCCAAAACTGAGTGTTCAATTTTTCGTGTTCATTTCAAGTTTAAAATTACTTAGAGTGTTGTAAACTATCAGATTTATGTGAATTTACATCGCTTCCTGTCTGTTTTAATTTATTCTCTACTTTATATTGAGTGGCAGTGTTTACAATTGGTGTAGTAGCATTTTCTATGTGCAGTGATTATAGCCAGTTACTTTACGATTGGATTAACATAAACCAGGTTAGTGAAATGTCTTTAAATGTGTCTAGAAAATTAATTATGTGTGTTAGCTAGTATTTAAATGTCATTAGTGCTCTTGAAATGGCTTTAAAGTGCTGGAATTTATTCCTGAAAGTTGGACAAATTAATCGATTTACCGGCGTCTATTTACTCACTGATATTTCATATTTTATGGACTGAAACTATTTAAACCCTATAAAAACTGAAAGATTATTTTATTTACTGCTTGTTTTTCTACTTTTAAAGTCCTGAACCTACTTAAAAGACCAAAATTATGTATGTGAACTGTTTAAGCAACATGAGTATTAAAAATCCCATATAATTACTTCTTATAGTTATTAGATGCTTTCAAATTATCAGAAACCTGTTAATTTATCTACTAGGCTGTCTCAGGAATTATTATTGCTGCTTTTGGGGCCTCAACATGTTCAAGTTTTATTACAATGAATTATTTTCATTTCTGCTTCAGACTGTTATTTTATCATCCAGTTTATTTCTTTAAAAGTCCTACTAAACTATATTTAAATGTTAAGTTATGGTTATGGTGCATCTAGGCCTGTGTAATATAGGTTCTTTATTGTCTTTACTGTACTGAAATCACTTCAGAAATACTAAAACTGGAATATGCCAAAATTTATGGGTTAGGTTTTTCCTTTATTGAAATTACTTATTTATCTCCGAAATAATGTGTATTACCCATGATAAGAGGTTTATTTATGCATTTTACTTGCAATTATTTAACACTTACTTCATTTAAATCGGTTCCCAATATCTCTCCAACTAATGCTAGTGTCTGTTATCGAAAGTTTATTCTTATGTGAAATAACCTATTTCCTACTGAAATATCGTTGATTTAATGCAGTTTAGGTGTTATTTACATTGTTTATGGGTTATTTATTCACTTTATTATACCAGAAATGCTATTAACTTGATTTAAAGTGTGGTACCGGGTACTAAAACAAACCCTAAATTCGGTCGAAATCCTACTAAATATTGAAAATAGAATGAGGGATACCTTACAACATCCTGAGGAAAAAAGATAGAAATTCATAAAGAGCCTGTTGCAGATAATACTACTATAGATGTTCCTTACCAATAAACATTATTTAGATTGAGTATTGAGTATCACTACTTACCAGAGGACTAGAAAAGTGTGAAAGTAATTTTGGTACATAAAGGAGTTTAGACAAATAGTATTAAAAATTACAGGTAATTTAGTTTGACATTGGTTATGGCTAAACTGATGGAGAGGATGAAATGTGACCATATAAGAACTGTATTTGGAGAATGAACTGATTCTGAATTTGCAACATGGCTTTAGGCAAGGATATTAATTTGAATCTCGGTTGGTGGGCTATATGCAACATATTTCAGATGAAATCAATGAAGGAAGCCAAGTTGAATGTGTAATACTAGGTATTTCCAAGGCATTTGACAGATAGAGCCATAAAATTGTATTAAATAATGTGAAAGGTACAGGAGCAAATGAAGAAATAATATGCTGGGATAAGGAATTCTCAAAATGTGGAAAGCAAATCATTAGGGTACGAAATGCAGTATCAAAAAAGGTAGAAGTGAATACAGAAGTGCCACTGGATAGTTTATGGCGGCAATTGCTATTCATTGTTATAAAGAATGATTATTTGTGTGGTTTACATTTGGGGTTAGTTTTTTTGCAGATTAAATAAAAGGAGCAAAATGGGAGATGATTCTGAACAGTTGCAAGGTGAACTGGACAGGTTTTCTACATGGGTCAATATTGGATGAAGATAAATGCTAAGAAGGGTCAGCTTATTAGATCCACAGATAAAAGGTTGTGTATGATTATAGGGTGGGGAATGAATTGCTTGTTAATTGCATATAATGTAAATATCTTAGCATAAAATTTGACAATAAACTGGGCAAAACACATCGGGCAGGTTGTAGGAAAAGTTACAAAATTCACATTTATTATAAAGGGTGATGGAGAAGTGATAGAATTGGTTTACAAATCATATGTCAGACCATTGCTTGAATATAGTGGTGTAATATGGGACTCACATTTTGGGTATTTGGAGTGGGTGCAAAGAAGAGCAGTTAGATTTGTTACTGAAAATTACCTTTGGTCTCAGTCAGTAACTGTTATCATACAGAAAGTTAACTAAAAGTGTTTCACTGGGGGTTTGCTCCAACACTGGAAGTTAAACAATGATTGTCCCTGGTAGCTTTGATTACTCTTTGCATTGGTTGTTCTTATGGCCACCAAGCTATTGCACCATTCCCCCAATAGTTAAGGGTACAAAATAAAATGCAAACAATCCACTTCAAAAATTCAAAGTTTATATTCTTTAAAGTTCTCTTACTATGTCAGGTACCAGTTGATCAAATAAGGTACTGAAACTATCAGACCCATAAAATGGCAGGTGAGGCACTCCTCAACCAGTCACTCATGGCAAACTCCCATCACATATCCCCCAAATATAGATGAAATTCTGAGTCATTTCCAAAACAAAGCTCACCCTCAAGTGTTTATAATTTCTAAGTCTGACACTTCTCATCTACTGAAAGTTTTAAAGTACATTTTCTACATTATGAAGCTCCTCTCTGCATGTACGTCTGATTGTCTTGACAAACTGCATAAGATTGCTTGTCTACAGGGAACATGACATCTCTATTTATGGGACCCAGCAAAAGTGATGTAAAATCAATGTTTGGACTTGGACTGAAATCCTTAAATATGCTCCAATCTTATTGTAGCATGTTATTTCCCAGTTTTTCTCATCATTCCATTCTATGAAGACTTATGCCAAAAAGTCTTTGTTTAGGAAATATTAATTTTTTAAGTTATAAACCACCAAATCTTGAAATACTCTCAAAGTTTATACTTGCCCAGTCAGATTCTAGCACCAAAATAATATTTTGATGTATGACTATTGTGTTCTTTTTACTTTAAGAGTTTTTTTTTTTTTTTTTTTTTTTTTTTTGTAAAATGGAAACCATGCAGTAGTTTTGTGATTGTCATATTATTTCGTAATTTATTTCTCCTGAACCATTGCTCTGATGTAAAAAAAGTTCCCCTATCTTGTAGTTTTTTTCTCTGGTCCTTAAAGTATTTCATTCATTATTTCTATTGTTGAACTTGCACTGCCTACTTTTCACCCTGTTGTGTCATGCTTTACTCTGTGAGCCTTCTTTAAAAAACTAAAATCATCCTCTTCACCCTTAAATATTATTGGAATTGAAAACAAAACATTTATTCATGATCAGTGAATTTTTCTCTTTAATGCGATTATAGTTTCAAGCCTGTAGCTATGTTTTTTCTGCAAATGGCGATATCTGTCATACCCATTTTTGCCTAAAACACCTATTACTATTTCCTGCACAAGGTCTATTTTTTAATTTAGGTGAATCTTTTTACTCTGAATCTAATGATGTATGAATCTTTTTGATATCTTAAAAACTATGGTTTGTATCTTTAAAAACCCAAATTTTAGTCTGGCCTCGCAATATAATAATAATAATAATAATACAGTAAATTATGCTATATCATTCTTATTAGATTTTTATGGCTATACATATTATACCTTAAACTGATCATTACTTTCCCCTGTTTGTTTGGAAATGGATGCAAAACTGGGGCTTCTAATAAAGGGTTTAGCCTTTTTGAAACTTTGAATATTTACAATGATGTCTGGGTTTGCCCACCTAAAGTGCTCTCTATCTGAGAAATGCTTCTAAAAGTGATTTGCTATGTAGCTGGCATGTGGTTAGCTTCTTTTAAACAAGTTTAGAGGATATACTGAAAATATAATAGGTATACTACAAGAAGCTGGAAGGGGACTCGTTTGAAAACAGGAGGAGCATCAAGAGAATGTGAAAGGCTTATGTTGGTGATAGGCGTAGAAAGATATTGATGGAAAAATTAAGAGTAGTGAATTGAAGGTTACCATGACCACAAGGTGACATTTTTTTCACGCATAAGGGAGTGAGAAAGTTTTCTTTTGTTGGTCAGAGATCAGAATAAATTAATGAGGTTCTCTTGCCTTGGAGATTAACAAGAAATTTGAATAAGCTGGGAGCATAGATAAAGAAGTTTGTTAATCTGATACCAAACGTTTACAACAGGTTCATTTAAATTGGTTGCCAAACTCTTTAATTAACTGTAGCAGATAGTCACAGGGTATAAAATATGAAAAGTCACTGTTGATAATTCACCATTATATTCTTTAAAAGTTCAGAAGTTAAACTGCTATCAGATTATAATGCCCTAGGATAGCATCAGTTCTTCAAAAGTCCTTTATGAAAAAAGCAGGTCAACCATTACAACTAACAATTTTCAATCACTCCAGGAAAGCTTTAACAAAACCTCCAAATTTTCATGAGAGTTAAAGTCTCAGCTCATGATGAAAAATTTTACAGAGCTCTTTATAATAGTTTCACTTGCAGAATTTTTAAGGTCACTTTACACAAAATATAGTTGGAGTCTAGAACTGCTCCTTGACCATAGAAATTCTATGATCCACCACTTCATGTTTGAGAAAAATTAAAATTCCAGCGTCTCCTGAAAAATCACAGACACAACCGACTCAGAGGGTTCTTGCCTTCTAACTGCATGGCAAGGCAGAATTTCTGGAATTTATAAAGGCTTTGAGTGTGGGAAAGGATTTTCTGATTTTCTATTTTTTACTACTATCTCTCTGAAATTCGTCAATTTGTAGACCATTTTTTGTTGATTAAGTTATTATAAATTTTGTCTCTAATTGCTTTATTTAGCAGCTATTAAATTATAAAAATTTATTTTTGTTTTTGGCTACCACTTTTGAAGTATTTAATTCCTCAAAAAGATTTATACATCCTGGAATTCCTTATAATTCCCTCTTTATATTGACATAAGTCTCAGCTTTGTAATTATTTTAATCCTGGTGCAATCTCAAAGATTTTCATTTTGCGTTTCAATTTTGATTCTCTATCAGCTTGTTTGGTGCAGTCTGTAAACTTAGAAAAAATTAATATCTCCCTGATAATATTATAACATTTGATGAAATTTGCTCTGTTTCCTCAGAATTCTCTGCCCTATTGTTGACATCTGCCTCACTTTTCACACATCTCCACTATTCATTTTTATTTTGACACATGGCAAGTGTTGACACATATTTTCCATGAAGTGTCTGATGGCAAGTCTACAAATTCAGATATGAAATCCCTTTTTTCCACCCTCAAATCTCAAACTTACTGTCAAGCTGTTATTATCAAATATATTATTTCTAAAAGGCTTTTTTTACAAGCCATTATCTCCCTTCATACCTAACTGAAATTGATAAATGAGGTATCACTTTAAAGATGAAGGGACTATCTGTTTTGGTCACATCGTATTTTAAGAAAGAATTTTTCAAATTTGACCATTAAAGGGCAAATGTATCAATATTTCTACAATGTATTTTGTGTCACGAGCCTTTTATCTCCCTTGATATCTAATTGATACAGAGAAATGAGGCATCATTTTAAAGATTAAGGTTTCTGCTTTGGTCACATTATATATTGAAAGGAATTTTTCAGAATTTAACCCTTAAAGAGCAAAAGTATCATTTATTATTATTATTATTATATATATATATATATTGTCATGAGCCATTTATATATCTTGATGTCTAACTGAAAGCAAGAAATGAGGTAATATTTTAAATTTTAAGGTCTCCACTTTGGTCAAATCATAATTTAAGGAAGGATAATTTTGGAATTCGACTTGTAAAGGGCCGAAGTAAAATTACTTCCATAACAATTTTTTTTTTTTTTTATCATGAGCCATTTATCTCCCTTGATATCTAACTGAAATAGATAAATTAGGTAACATTTAAAAGATTAAGGACTCTGCTTTTGTCGCATTAAATCTTAAGAAAGCAATTTTTCTTAGTTTGACCATTAAAGGGCAAAATACATTAATTCTGTCATCTAATTACACCATTTTATTTAATTTTTTCATTATATTTTATTATGTGTGTGTTAAAATCCTCCTCTATCTACTTTAATGATTAACAAAGTTTAATTTTAAATTCGTTCAGAATTTTTGATAAATTATCCATCACCTCACTTGGTAATTTGTTCCAATCCTCGACACCCTTACTCCCTTATGCATGAAAACAAGTGCCAGCTTGTGATAATGGTCACCTTTCACCTTTAATGCACTATTCCTAATTCTTTAACCAATATCCCTCCAAGTTCCAGCATGAACATATGCCTTGTACACACCCAGATCTCTCTTCACCCTCATCCTGTCCTCCAATAACTTCCAATCCAAATCCCTTATTATATCAGATACTGACTGTGTCCTGCAATAATTTACACAAACAAATCTAGCTGCTCTTCTGTGCACACCATCCAACTCTTGTATTTGACACCCAAAACATGGGTCCCAAACTTCACCACCAACCAATGATCTGTCCAAAGCTTTCTAACCCAATTCCTTACATATCTGGTACCATCTCTCATTCCCTCACCCATAAATGTAGGATATTGTAACCTTTTCCAACCACCTGCCAAATCTGCTATGCCAAATTGAGTTTATTATTAAATGTTATGCCTTGAACAAGCAATTGTGACCCCATGCTATAATCATAAATAATCCTTAGTTTTTTTTATTGGTGTACCTAATAAGCTGACTCTATTTGGCATTTATCTTCATTCCATGCTGACATATCCATTTAAATATTCTATCGAGGTCACCCGGCAGCTTTTCACAGTCTTCTCATGTTTTTAACCTATTGTATAACATTATGTCATCTGCAAATAACCAAAATTTTGTTTGAAAATCTCTCTGGCATGAGAGATTTTCAAACATCAGATTCGCTGGGAAAAACTTACGATTACAAACCAAAATTTTGATGAAAACCATCAACACAATCATTCATTACAACAATGGTACAAATACACTACCCTGTGGCACTCCCACAGTTACTTCTACCTCTTTTGATCATGTATTTCCTACTCTAAAACTTTGCTTTGTGGCTTTTGAGAATTCCTCCTCCCAGCAAGTAACTTTTTCATCCAATCCAATAGTTTTCATTTTATTTAAAACCATTTTATGGCTCACTCTCTCAAATGCCTTACAAAAATTAACTGCTACACTATTTTGGCCTCCCTTGTCCAATTCATTTGAAATATCTTGCATATAGCCCACCATCTGAGATTCACTTGAATATACCTGCCTAAAGTCATATTGATGATCTGCAAACCGGTTTCTTTCTTTACAGACATTGTTGATATAGTTGCCTATCAATCTCTCCATCATTTTTACAATCACTGATTTCAAACTGATTGGCCTGTAAATGTCAACCCTATTTGTTACCCTCATCCTTTCATGAACCGGTACTACTATCACTCTTTTTCAGTCCTCTAGTAAGCAATAAGACTCCAGACTCATTTTAAATAAAATTTCAAGGTAAGGTACAATATCATTTATCACAATCTTACTGTACATATGTAGTAGTGTTATCTACACCATCCCCTTTGCTTTTATTTAGCTCTTTGAGTTCCTTCATAATTTCTTGAGGATTTATTTCCTCATCTATACTTATAGGAAGACTCCTCTGATTTGTTCCCTCCCATTACAGGATGAGAGGCCCTAGTGGTATGTTCAGGGGCGTAGCTACTATGGGGCTAGGCGGTGCAGTGCACCGGGGCCCTCATGCTCAGGGGGGCCCCCAAGCATACCTTAAGAGGCCCCTAAATGCACCTCTAGGGGCCCTCAAGCGCAGTTTAGAGGGCCCACGAGCCTTCACGGCAAACTGGCGACCTTTTTTTTTTTTTTTTTTTTTTAGCTCTACTGTCGTCTAAGGGGCCCCCCTAAGAACACAGGAGCCCCTCACTAAGGGCCCTCGCTGCTCAGGGGGGGCCCCAACCACTGCTCAGGGGCCCCTAAAGAACAATTCAAGGGCCCCCATCCTCAGTTCAGGGGGCCCCTACCAGCACACAAAGCAAAAAAAAGGTCCCCCGTCTGGCCTGAGGGCCCAAAATAAATTTTTGCACCGGGGCCCTTGTTGACCTAGCTACGCCACTGGGTATGTTCCTTGATATCTAACAAAAATCGAGAAATGAAGTATTATTTTAAATATTAAGGTGTCCGATTTAGTCATATCACATTTTAAAGAAGACTTTTTTGGAATTTAGTAAAGGATAAAAGTATCATTATGTAAGCTATCTGTTAAATTTTGTAACTGCGTGACAAAATTTTGTTCTCAGAACCATGAGTTAGATTGGATAAAATATTAGTGCATTTCATTTTCAAAGTAATTTTTCTATGTTTATTCAAGTTAGAAAGCAGTTTTACAGTTTTCAAGATAGTATTTTCAATATTTTTAATTTCAACATTCTTTGGCATTCGCCTGGAGTGCGAAAGTCCATATCTAAATTATTTATTTTCGGCTAAATGATTAATGTTAGGATATTTTTAATAATAACTAGAGTTAACATTTATTTAAAGATCTAGCGATTTGTAAAGTTTCAAGGCGATAGAATTATTTTTATAGTTGAGGTCAAATTAGATAATGAAACCTTCAGATGTGAGATGAGAAACTGATCAGTTATTGGAGAGGTTTTCATGGGAAGTGCAGCCGCTAGATTTTCCCACACTCCGTGAGTACCAGAACTTCCCTGGTTAGTAGCGAGTCAGTCGGCTAGGAACAATGCGAGGGGTCAGTCTTCAAGTAGCAATCGGCGCGACACCACATTAGCTTCAGTAGCTGGTGAAAGTTTTATTTTGGAATAATGCCGCTTGTTTTATTCAAGTTAACCATAATGTCGTGTTAAAATAGTATTTCTCCAAGTGAGGCCTCGGGATTGTCTAAATTAACTAAAATTTTGAACAGTGGGAGCGTGAGACGAACTTTTATTGGCTTTCTTCAACTAGAGATTTAATTCTTTGAACTATTGGGGTGTGGTCTGGCTCAACTGGTTAATCAAACTTGTAAAACATTACTTTGGAAAAGTCATCTGATTGCCTGTATGGTTTTTGGCTTTGTGAAATTTGGATTATTTAAATGGCAATGAACTATTTATCATTATTGAACTTTACCTTTTCATAGTTTTCTGGTTTAAAATCTATGTGGCGACCGTACTATTCTATTTAAGCCAAAACTGTTACATCCAAGGCTACACACGGTCAGAGTTAAGACAACGTGTTTATGCAGAACCCCACTACAAGCTCTGGTTCTTACAATTATTTCCATAAAAAATGTTACTATCATGAGCCATTTATCTCTCTTGATATCTAACCAATATAGATAAATGAACTATCCTTTTAAAGATTAAGACCTCCACTTTCATCACATCATATTTTAAGAAAACTTGGAACTTGACCCTTAAAGAGTAAAAGTATTATTATTTCCATAACGTATTTTTTTGTCATGAATTATTTAACTCACTTGATATCTAACCAAAATCAATAAATGAGGAATTATTTTAGAGACTAAGGTCTTTGCTTTGCTCATATCATTTTTAAGAAAGTAATTTTTTGGAATTGCACCTTTGAAGGGCAAAGATATCATAATTTCCATAATGTATTTTTTGTTATGAGACATGTATTTTCCTTGATATCCAATTGAAACCAAGAAATGAGGTATTATTTTACAGATTAAGGTGTCTGCTTTGGTCAAATCACATTTTAAGGAAGGAATTCGACTCGTATAGGGCAAATGTATCATTATTTTCATGCCTGTATTTTTATATATATATATATATATATATATATATAATGAGCTATTTATCTCCCTTGACATCTAACAAAAATAGATAAATGAAGTACCATTTGAAGATTTCTGGACGATCACATCATGTCTAAAGAAAGGAATTTTTGGGAATTGGACACTTAAAGGGCAAAAGTATCATTATTTCCATAACATGTTTTATTGTTATGACCAACTTATCTCCCTTTATACCTAACCAAAATAGATAAATGAGTATCTGTTAAAATATTAAGTTCTCCACTCAGGAAACATTATAAATTAATAAAGAAAGTTTTCGAATTTGACCCTTGAACTACAAAAGTAATAACTTTGGTAGTTGCACATAAGAGACAGTTCAGAGCCAAGTCACTAGAGTAGCAGCAGAACTTATCTCACAGAAATGAATAAACAGCTACACTGGTGTTGACTTTTGCTATGCTAAACACAAGAACAATTTATCCTTTACAAATCAACACCCTTACTATTAATAATATTTGCAAAATTTTTTGCATGGGTCATCTACAATTATTATTATTATATGAACTTTTTCATTTTTTTATCATATTTTTGGTTTCCTAACTATTTTATTTAAAAAACTGAAAACTGATATTATTTCTCTCTCTAAAAAGTTACTTAGAATTTACTTACAGCCTCTGACTTTGAACAGAATGTGTTTCTCGGTTCTGACAACTACTGCCTTTGGTAAATTTGGGTTATCCATTTAAATGATGACATTCTATTGTTTCACATGTTTTTCATTGTCTGCTGATGCCATATTTATCACATCCAACCACATGGTGAACGAATATTAAAATTCTTTACAGTCTTTAGTAAAATTATTAGCCCATACAAGCATAATATCAAAATGTTTATTTTTAATAGTACTACTATGAAAAATACACATTAGAATAATATTATTTCAATATCGGTTCAATTTTGAATACCTTTATTACTGAGATTATGTTTATATTATCAATTTAGGTCTACTGTGCTAGTTTCAACCACACTATCTCCCACGCCCCCACAGCTACCGACATATGAGGCATGTTTTTTAAGTTAGTACCATTTTGAAATTAAAAGAAGATGTGCAAATATATCTCAATCATTGTATTTTTACATGAAAGCCTGTACCTTACTCTACTTTTCTACATAATTCCCTTCAATATTGAGGCACTTGCCATAACATAGTACCAGTCTTTGAAAACCCTCCTCATAGAAGTCTGCCGCCTGACTTGTTAACCACTGCATCACAACTGTTTTGACTTCGTTATCGTCTTCAAGACGCTGACCGCCCAGATGTTTCTTCAAGTGCAGGAACAGATGGTAGTCACTGGGTGCCATATCAGGACTGTACAGAGGATGATCTAGAGTTTCCCATCAAAAAGATGTGATGAGATCTTTGGTCTGATTAGCCACATGTGGACGGGCATTGTCATGCAGCAAAACGATGCCCTTGTTCAACTTGCCACGACTTTTGTTCTGGATTGAACAGTGCAGATTGTTCAATGTCTCACAATAAGCTGCTGCATTGATTGTCTCATTATGAGGCAGAAATTCCACAAGCAATACTCCTTTTCTGTCCCAAAAAATTGTGCACGATTTTCCGGGTAGAAATCATTTGCTTGAACTTCACTTCTTTGGGTGAATCTGAATGCCGCCATTCCATGGACTGTTGCTTTGATTCAGGTGTGACATAGGCCACCCATGTCTCATCACCCGTAACAATTTGGCTTAAGAAATCATCACCATCGTTGTGGTACTGCTCAAGGAAAGTCAATGCACTGCTTAAACGTTTGGTTTTGTGCACGTCCGTTAACATTTTCGGTACCTAACGTGAGCACAATTTTCAGTAATTCAAGTGCTCGGTCACAATGCCATACTAAACACTACAAGAAACATTAAGAAAGTCATCACACAAGGAGGAAATCATAAAGCGTCTGTTTTCTCTCACCTTATTGTACACTTTCTCCAACAAAATTTCATTAACGACCGAAGGACGCCCACTCCATTGTTCATCATGTACATTTGTGCAGCCATCTTTAAATGCTCTCACCCACTTTCTCACCATTCCATCACTTGTAATGTTTTGTCCGTAAACTGCACAGATCTCACGATGAATATCGATCGGTTTTAGGCCCTAAGCACAAAGAAATCTTATAACAGCCCGTACTTCACAGTCGACAGGACTCACGATTATCGGAGGCATCTTAAACACTCAGTGAACAACGTAAACAAGGAAGAATTAGACTGTAATGGCGTCAGTGCATAGACAAGAGATGCAGGTACCCAGTTTGCATGCGCGGATTGCCGACCGTAGCGCTGCAGCCACGGTGTGACAAAACGGTACTTACTTAAAAAATATGCCTCGTACAACCACCATAGTGCATAATGGGGGACTTGAGGCTACTACTATAGACCAGTCAACTGCACTTAGTACTTTTGACTGCAGAGTGAAATATAGGGACACACATGGTCTTGATGAAAATATTAAATTGCCCTCCATCAACCAATTTTAAACATCATATCTCCCACACTCCCATAGCTACTGGTGTGCAACCACCATGGTGCATTGTGGGAGACTCATTGCTACTATCACACCCTAACAGCAATGGTCTGCATTATGTAGTTGTGGCAGCAAGAAAATATATAGGGACACACATGTCTGCGGTTGAAATATGAAAATATTCCAGATTGGCCACTTTAAACCACCATAACTCCCACCCCTACTGCTACCAGAATTTGGCCAACATTGTGTACAATGGGAAACTTCATGCTACTGCCACACACAAACATCAGTGGTGTGACCGAGCGTGGTGGGTGAACGGTTAACGTTCTGGCTTCGCATTCGGGAGGACACCGGTTCGAATCCCCGTCCGGGCATCCAGATTTGGGTTTTCCATAGTTTCCCCAAATTGCTCCAGGCAAATGCCGGGATGCTTCCTTCAAAAAGGCCATGGCCGAATTCCTTCCCATTCCTTGTCCCCAGTCCCATCCTGCCTCTAATGGCCTTAGCCTTCAACAAGGTGTAAAGCTATAAGTAAAAAAAAAAAAATATCAGTGGTGTGCACTAGGTAGTGAAATATAGGGACACAGAAGTCTATCTATATAAATAAAAATGAATCGCAAAATGTGTTGCTAAGCACAAAACTAGAGAATGGCTATACCATGTCAGCTATTTTTTTTCATATTTTCATTGAGGCACAAAAAAAAAAAAAAAAAAAAAAAAAAAAATGTGATGAAAACAGTAAAAACCATACTTTTCCTTTCTCATACAAACCAGTCAATCACAACTAAACAAAGGTGCGTTAGGATTATCTTTGGTATGCCTTCAAGTTGATGAAGTTGCATGGCTATTAATAAATGCCTGCCCAAAATAAAGTTCGAAGAAAAAAAAGGTTTACGTGTGATCAATGAAAATAATATTACTTCCTCTGTGCGTGGCAATTTTTTGGCTGTTTTTAAATTTTCACATCTCTCGAAAACCAATTGTGTGTTTATTTGTTCAGCGTGTTTACACTTAGACCCATGCCACCTATACGATGCGGGTGCAGCAATTTGGGTCAAAGAACCTGAAACGTTACAAACCAAGCTAATGAAGTTGATAAAATCATATCTGCTGAAATTTCTGATGTACAAGTAGATCCAGGCTTGCATGAGGTTGTGGAACTCTTAATCCAAATTCACCATGTATGGTGGATGGTAAATGTTCAAAACGGTATCTGCGGGCATTAGTAGCAGAAACAATTACTGCGATTGATGGTTATCCACTGTATCATCACTGATCGACTGCAGATAATGGAAGACCAACAATTGTAAAAGTATATCAACAAGATATCGAAATTGATAATCGCTGGATTATTCCCTATTCACCAAACCTATCAAAGACTCTCAAGGCACACATCAATGTTGAATTTTTCCATTCCGTCAAATCTATAAAATATATTTGCAAATACATAACAAAATGAAGTGACATGGCTGTGATTGGAGTTGGTGCTGAGAATTCCATTGATGAAGTTACCCATTACTAAATGGGGCGCTATGTAAGCAATTTGGCGCATTTGTTCTTTACTACTCATGAAAGACACCCCACTGTAGTTCACCTAGCCGTACACTTAGAAAATGGTCAAAGAGTATATTTGACAACACAGAGTGTATTACAACGAGCTATTCAACCACTGTCTACAACACTGACCAATTTTGTATATACATATATATATGTCAGAAAGATGATTTCCCTTGAAAACTGCGATACTTAGAAATTTCCAAATATTATACTTGGAATCAATCCTCAAAAAATTTCAACGACGGAAACAAGGAAAACCAGTTCTAGGTTACCCCATTGTATATTCCATTGATGCAATTGGAGAATTTATTCAGTCCCTCCAAGCAATGATGAGTCCTTTTATTTGCGATTACTATTAATCAGTGTTTGAGGCCCAAAATCATTCTAACATTTACAAGCTGTTAATGATGAATTATGTGGCTCTTACAGAGAAGCCTGTCAGTGTTTGCAACTGTTAGGACATGATGCTCATTGGGATCAAACTTTAAATGATGCTGTAATTTCTTCAAAAGCTCATCAAATACAAACATTGTTTTCTATAATTATATCAACTGCTTCCCATCAAAACCAATTGATTTATTGATCAAATACAAAGAAGACATGTTTGACGATATCTTGCATCAAATGTGCAATAGAATAGGAAATCTACATTTACAAGTCAAAGAAGAAATTTACAACAAGGTGTTGATATCAATTGAAGACATGTACTTGATGGTGTCAAACAAAGTATTATCTCAATTAGGCATGGCCGCGCCTAATTGCCAATGCATGACGCTTTTAATGAAGAGTTCCAATGTAAAAAACTGTATGATCTCGATGCTTTAAGAGAATCAGTTTGAATATATGTTCCGCTGTTGACCCAACAACAAAAGTATGTGTTTGATACACTTATGACAATTCTAAATGATGGAACTGGAGAGATTTACTTTTTGGACGCTCCGGGTAGTACAGGAAAGTCTTTATTGATTTTATCAAAAATTCGTTCACACAATGAAATTTCACTCACACATGCTTCATCTGCTATTGCAGCCACATTGTTGGAAGGCGGTTGAACAGCCCACTCTGCGCTAAAATTATCATTGAATATTCAAAGCTATGAAACTTCAACCAGCAACATTTAGACGAACTCTGCAATGGCAAAGGTTTTGTAGCAATGTAAATTGATAGTGTGGGATGAATGCATGATGGCACATAAAAAGTCTTTGGAGGCATTAGACAGAATTATGAAAGATCTGCGAAACAATCAAAACCGATTTGGTGGAGCGATGATTTTGTTAGCAGGAGATTTTCATCAAACGTTACCAGTGAATCCACGGTCAATGCCAGCGGATGAACTCAATGTATGTTTTAATCCTCCAATTGTGGAAAAACGTTAAGATACTAAATTTAAACAAGAATATGCATGTGGAATTGCAAAATGATCGATCTGGGGAAATATTTTCAAAACAACTGATTGACATTGGTAATGGCAAAATCCCTGTAGACATTTTGACTGGCTGCATTACATATACTGTCAATTTTTGCCAGTTTACTGAATTAAAATCCGAGCTCATACAAAAGGTGTTCCCAAACATCGCTCAAAATTACAGACATCATTTTTGGTTGAGCAAACGAGCCAAAAACATGGATGTCAATTAAATAAATTTCAAAATTAGAAATGACATTGCCGGTGAATTAAGGACATACAAATCAGTTGATTGCACAACTAACCAAGATGATTTCATTAACTATCCACAAGAATTTTTGAATTCACTGAATTTGCCAGGATTGCTTCTTCATAATCTTCAATTGAAAGTAGGATCGGTGGTCATAATGTTGCGAAATATCAACCAACCACATCTTTGTAATGGCACACCGCTTGCAGTGAAAAAATTACTGAACAATGTGATAGAAACAAACATTCTAAAGGGTACCAACTGACGTACCATTTGAATTTAAATGACTGCAATTTACAGTGTGGCTTGCTTTCACTATGACCATAAATAAATCCCAAAGTCAGTGGTGTTAGTCTTGAAAACCCTTGCTTTCCTCATGGGCAGTTGTTTGTTCCCTGCTCCCGCGTTGGAAAATGGTCAGCTTTATTTGGTAACAAACAAAAAATATCATGTACCATAAAGCATTACAATAAAACTATCATCACATTATTACTAACACCTTGCAGTGTACGAAATAGAAAACTTATTTTTGTAAGTAATCGTTGCTTATTATTGAGACATTAAATCAATAAATAAAGTGATCACTCTGAAATACATTTAATTATTTATTTTTTCTATTGGCCTGTGACAGGCCAATAACTTTTGACAGAAGGAAGTCTGTCGGGGAAGCTAGTTAATATATATATATATTTTATTTATTTATTTATTATTGCAGCTATATCAATCCTTTTTTCAGGATGTAGCCTCTTTAAGCCTAATGAGCTATATATTAGAATTTAATTCTACATAGTGTTGCTGTAGTTCTTTCCAGGCCGATCGATCCTGAGCCGCCCTCTTCCAGTTCACGCCTGTAACTCGACGTATATCCTTATCCCAGCGATCCGGGGGTCTTCCTCTTGCTCTTTTCAGGTTTCTCGGTATCCAGTCCAGCACTACCGTAGTCCATCTTTCATCTCTTTTGCGAGCAACATGACCGGCCCATTGCCATTTTTGGGTCATGACTCTTTTTAAGATGTCTGTTACTTTAGTTATTGAACGGATGTGCACAGCCCTATATATATATATATATATAAGATTATCATTTTATTCATTTATTCATTTAATTAATAAGGCAAAACATTCCTTTAGACTGGTTTGATGCAATCCTCCATTCCTTCCTATCTTGTGCTAACCTTTTCGTTTCTACATACCCCTTACAACCCACGTCCTCAATTATCTGCTTCATATATTCTAATCTCTGTCTACCTCTACAGTTCTTACCTTCAACTGTTCCCTCTACTAACAAATTAACCAATCCAGCATGTCTCAAAATATGACCTAAAAGCCTGTCTCTTCTTCCTGTAAGCTTCTTCCATAAACTTCTTTTCTCACCCATCATTTCCAAAACTCGTTCATTTCTTACTTTGTCTGTCCACCTAATTTTTAGCATTCTTCTGTAGCACCACATTTCAAATGCTTCAAGTTTCTTTCTTTCCGGTATTCCTAAAGTCCATGTTTCGCTACCGTAAAGTGCTGTGCTCCACACATAGAGTTTTAAAAAGTTCTTTCTAATTCCTAGATCAATATTTGAAACTAAAAGGTTTCTCTTTTTCATGAAGGCTCTTTTTGCTAGCGCTATTCTGCTTTTAACATCATTCCTGCTTCAGCCATCGGTTGTAATTTTGCTTCCCAAGTAACAGAACTCACTCACTTCTCCTATAGCATCCGATCCTATTTTTATATTCTATCTGCTACTATTGGTATCATTTCTGCTTCATTTCATCACTTTTGTCTTACTTTGATTTATATTCAGTCCGAAATCTTCCTTCAGTATTTTGTTCATGCCATTCAATAACTTCTCAATATCCTCAGCCCTCTCTGCTAACAAGACAATGTCATCAACAAATCGTAGCATACTGATTTTTTCTCCCTGAAAACTTATGCCGCATGGAAATTTTTCTTTGACTTTCTTCATTGCTTCTTCTACATACAAGTTGAATATCAACGGGGATAGACTACAACCTTGTCT
>JARYHS010008074.1:269659475-269739519 GCA_031002005.1 Vandiemenella viatica | reverse complement strand
CTGACGCCTACTGTAACACATTGCGCAAACCATGTCCCACAAACAACCAAACACAGAGTCACAAACAAATTAATCAGAAAAATCAGACAGTTGCTACAGCTCAACTAAATGGATCACTACCTAAACAGGAAATATTTCTACTGCAGTTTCCCAGGAAAATACCCCCTTTTTCCAGGAAATATTTTTCAACCAATCAGTATACAGGAGTGTTCTCCATTCGGTTTAAATGTTCCCATCTGACGCTACCTTCGGATTCAGGACCAAGTATAACATTTGTTTGTAATTGTGCGCTTCATCCAACTAACCACGATAAAAGTGCCATAATGCCCTTAGCTAACTTGGTCATCAAATAAATACCATAACCCACATTTTCATAGAAGATCCCCACACATCGACAAGTATCCAAAGGTGCAGACACTAGATCTATTACGCCGAAGATAGCACCCACACTTGAACTGTCGTAAATTGTTAGGTCATTCATATATGATAGTGGGTTTTTGGATATCTTATCCACTCTGGGCTCATCACGTAAAGTCTAGTGCCAGATTGTGGTCATGGTCAACTTAGGCTCCATACACCACTCAGAATTATTCCACCAATATCTATTCTAACAGCAATATACGCCACATACAGCCCCGACACTCTTCCTATCTTCCAATGCCATCCAGCCCAGCTCCTTTATTGTGTCACTTGATGAATATTTTCCACTAATAAATCTAGCTGCCATCCTTTGCACCTTGCATCTGATGTACAAAAAATGTGGACCCCATACTACACAACTATATACAAGCAATGGTCTGACTGTGGGTTTGTACCCAAGCCCTTCGCCTCTCTGGTACATCCCCTCATCACCATCTCTGTTAAATGATTTTTATTCCGAAGTGCATGTAATGAAAAACGTGAGGAACACAATTCGTATGCCAACACAAACGGCAGTAAACTGTAAAGTGCACAATGAAATGGGAGACTGCCTAAGCCCTGAATCAATGGTTAGAAGCACACGTTGATGGTGAGCATAATTCTAGACTCAAATCCACAGAGGGATGACACACGCACATTTCCATGCCTACAGCGAGGTCGACAGAACAACCAGCACCAAGATAGAACCCCCCAAAAGGGAGAAGACACACATACACACACACACACACACACACACACACACCACTTGTACATGCATACAGCGAGGTCGACAGAACTAACAGCAAGCAACTCGGAAACGATGAAGTGGGGCAGAATTGTCGTTACAACTGATTAACTGGACAGAACTATCGTTACAAAAATCATCAGACAGACGAGTTAAAGTCAGGTATCACCATACTTACGCTTACATGCACAAAGAGAGACGAGATACACATGTCCAAGACTACAGAGAGTTCAGCACAACTACCGGTATCAATCATGGAAACAAAAAAGTGGTGTAGTACTCTCTTGCCTCATGACTGGTTGAAAACAGAAGGTCCTTACATATCATCAGCCTGACGAGATAGAAGGTGTGCAAAAGATGGCATGTTTTCACCATAAAACTAAGTGTTTATACCATAAATAGTGTTCATCACGGCCCAGTTGATTACATTTACCATCAACATGTCTCTCCCACACCGCAATCCTTTCTACCATTCAGTAAAAATGACACAAGTACCATGAGTTGCAATAGACACTTGACTATCAGACAGATATCATAACGCGCATATTCAAACTAGGTATCAGCCACAAATCCATGCAACTCCATGCACAAGCACGAACAAACATAAGTGGAGGGACAGCAAAATCATACGTCCAGATAGACATGTTTATGGAAGGTATCACCATATTTACGCATACAGGCACAGAGAGAGACGCACAAACACTCACATTTCTGTGCCTACAGCGAGCTAGACACAACAACCAGCCCAATCATGGCGACGAAAAAGTGGGGTAGAACCCCCATGGCTCATAACTGACCAAAAAATCATCAGTAACATATGTTCCAGGTACCATACTTTTCACATCAAAATCATCTCATTTATTTCACACTACCATCCAGTATCATGTGTGCTAGGTACAAAACTGTTCACATCAGCACCACCACGTCTATCCCACACCTAAGCCTTTTCTGCCATTCAGTAACATGTACTCCTGGTACCATGAGTAGCAGTCGACATCTGGTCATCAGACAGATATCATAACTCCCATATTCATACTAGGTCTCACCCACAAATCCATACGTCACCTCACACAAGCATAAGTGCAGGAACAGCACATCATACATCCAGACAAACGAGATAAAGGAAGGTATCACCACATTTACGTAAAAAAAAAACACACAGGGATAGAGACGCTTACACACGTACATTTCCATGCCTACAGCGATCTCGACTCAACAACTAGCCCAATCATGGCAACGAAAAAGTGGAACAGAACACCCATGACTGGCCAAAAATCAAAAGAGACTGAACATGCTAGATCGAAACTGAAGAGTTGCAGGATCACCATACTTACCTTCCTTAAACTCATCTATCTGGAAGTATGAATTGCTGTTCCTCCCATATGTTTGTGCTTGTGTGGAGACGTATGGATTTGTGGGTGAGACCTAGTATTAATATGGATGTTATGATATCCGTCTTATAGACAAGTGACTATTGTAACTCATGGTACCTGGGTCACATGTTACTAAATGACAGAAATGGTTGCGGTGTGGGAGATATGTGGCTGTGATTTCAAACTTCACACATCCTGCAACTCTTCAGTTTGGATCTAGCATTTTCAGTCTCTTTCCTCCAGTTATGTGTGGTGATGAATGGAACTGTGTGAATGCATTGACATGTGTGTGTGTGTGTGTGTGTGTGTGTGTGTATGTGTGTCCTTCTATGATTTTTGGCCAGTCATGGGTGTTCTGTTCCACTTTTTCGTTGCCATGATTGGGCTAGTTGTTGAGTCGAGATCGCTGTAGGCATGGAAATGTACATGTGTATGCCTCTCTATCTCTGTGTGTTTTTTGCGTAAATGTGGTGATACCTTCCTTTATCTCGTTTGTCTGGATGTATGATGTGCTGTTCCTGCACTTATGCTTGTGTGAGGTGACGTATGGATTTGTGGGTGAGACCTAGTATGAATATGGGAGTTATGATATCTGTCTGATGACCAGATGTCGACTGCTACTCGTGGTATCAGGAGTACATGTTACTGAATGGCAGAAGAGGCTTAGGTGTGGGATAGACGTGGTGGTGCTGATGTGAACAGTTTTGTACCTAGCACACATGATACTGGATGGTAGTGTGAGATAAATGAGATGATTTTGATGTGAAAAGTATGGTACCTGGAACATATGTTACTGATGATTTTTTGGTCAGTTATGAGCCATGGGGGTTCTACCCCACTTTTTCGTCGCCATGATTGGGCTGGTTGTTGTGTCTAGCTCGCTGTAGGCACAGAAATGTGAGTGTTTGTGCGTCTCTCTCTGTGTCTGTATGCGTAAATATGGTGATACCTTCCATAAACATGTCTATCTGGACGTATGATTTTGCTGTCCCTCCACTTATGTTTGTTTGTGCTTGTGCATGGAGATGCATGGATTTGTGGCTGATACCTAGTTTGAATATGCGCGTTATGATATCTGTCTGATAGTCAAGTGTCTATTGCAACTCATGGTATTTGTGTCACTTTTTACTGAATGATAGAAAGGATTGCGGTGTGGGAGAGACATGTTGATGGTAAATGTAATCAACTGGGCCGTGATGAACACTATTTATGGTATACACACTTAGTTTTATGGTGAAAACATGCCATCTTTTGCACACCTTCTACCTAGCCAGGCTGATGATATGTAAGGAGACTTCTGTTTTTCAACCAGTCATGAGGCAAGAGAGTACTACACCACTTTTTAGTTTCCATGATTGATACCGGTAGTTGTGCTGAACTCTCTGTAGTCTTGGACATGTGTATCTCGTCTCTCTTTGTGCATGTAAGCGTAAGTATGGTGATACCTGACTTTAACTCGTCTGTCTGATGATTTTTGTAACGATAGTTCTGTCCAGTTAATCAGTTGTAACGACAATTCTGCCCCACTTCATCGTTTCCGAGTTGCTTGCTGTTAGTTCTGTCGACCTCGCTGTATGCATGTACAAGTGTGTGTGTGTGTGTGTGTGTGTGTGTGTGTGTGTGTGTGTGTGTGTGTGTGTGTGTATGTGTGTCTTCTCCCTTTTGGGGGGTTCTATCTTGGTGCTGGTTGTTCTGTCGACCTCGCTGTAGGCATGGAAATGTGCGTGTGTCATCCCTCTGTGGATTTGAGTCTAGAATTATGCTCACCATCAACGTGTGCTTCTAACCATTGATTCAGGGCTTAGGCAGTCTCCCATTTCATTGTGCACTTTACAGTTTACTGCCGTTTGTGTTGGCATACGAATTGTGTTCCTCACGTTTTTCATTACATGCACTTCGGAATAAAAATCATTTAACAGAGATGGTGATGAGGGGATGTACCAGAGAGGCGAAGGGCTTGGGTACAAACCCACAGTCAGACCATTGCTTGTATATACACAGACGGAAAAAAAAATCCCAACACCAAGAAAGACTTGTGTTAGATAAACGAAATTTGGTAGGCGTGTTTATACATCTGAAAGATGACATCGATTCAAATTTCGCGCTTCGCGCATAAGTGTGGCGCTAGTAGCGCTACTCAGAGCTTGCAAATCAGGTTTGCTTTAAATACGCGCTGTAAAGTTTGTGAACGTTATTTACCGCTGAGATTTGACATAGTGAGTTGATGTTAGCCAAGAATGCCTTTAAGAAGACGAAGAAGCCATTATCAACAGCTCACCGAGTTTGAACGAGGTCGTGTAATAGGGCTACGAGAAGGTGGATTTTCTTTTCGCGATATTGCAGAAAGACTTGGCCGGAATGTATCCACTGTGCATGATTGTTGGGTGCAGTGGTCAAGGGATGGTACTGCCTCAAGAAGACCGGGTTCCGGGAGGCCACGTGGCACTACTGAGAGGGAAGACCGCCGTATTCGGCGTACAGCTGTGGCGCATCGTACTGCGTCTGCGGCAGAAATTCGAGCTGCAGTTGGTACCACAGTGACACAACGAACTGTTAGAAATCGGTTACTTCAAGGACAGCTCCGAGCCAGGCGCCCTGTAGCGTGCATTCCACTGACTACAAGCCATCGCCGTTTGCGACTCCAGTGGTGTCAAGCCAGAGCTCATTGGAGGACGGAGTGGAGATCTGTTGTGTTTTCTGATGAAAGCAGGTTCTGCCTTGGTGCCAGTGATGGCCGAGTGTTGGTCAGAAGGAGGCCAGGGGAACGCCTGCAACCAAACTGTCTGCGGCCTAGACACACTGGACCTACACCTGGAGTCATGGTCTGGGGAGCAATTTCCTATGACAGCAGGAGCACTCTTGTGGTTATACCAAACACACTGACTGCAAATTTGTACGTCAGTCTGGTAATTCAGCCTGTAGTGCTGCCATTCATGAACAGCATTCAAGGGGGAGTTTTTCAACAGGATAACGCTCGCCCTCATACCGCTGTTGTCTCGCAACGTGCTCTACAGAGTGTCGACATGTTACCTTGGCCTGCGAGATCACCAGATCTGTCTCCAATTGAACACGTATGGGATATCATTGGACGACAACTCCAGCATCATCCACAGCCAGCACTGACCGTCCCAGTATTGACAGCACAAGTACAACAAGCATGGAACTCCATACCACAAAGTGACATTCGAAACCTGTATGACACAATGCATTCACGTTTGCAGGCTTGCATTCAAAATTCTGGAGGTTACACCGGCTATTAATTTAACAGTATTTCACATTTGAAATGCATTTTCTTGAGCTTAAATTAACCTGTGATCTTGAAAATTTAATCAATTAAACATGTTAACTTGACAAATGCATTGTCCAAATTTCATTACTCTACAATAATTTTTTCTTGGTGTTGGGATTTTTTTTTCCGTCTGTGTAGTTGTGTAGTATGGGGTCCACATTTTTTGTACATCAGATGCAAGGTGCAAAGGATGGCAGCTAGATTTATTAGTGGAAAATATTCATCAAGTGACACAATAAAGGAGCTGGGCTGGATGGCATTGGAAGATAGGAAGAGTGTCGGGGGCTGTATGTGGCGTATATTGCTGTTAGAATAGATATTGGTGGAATAATTCTGAGTGGTGTATGGAGCCTAAGTTGACCATGACCACAATCTGGCACTAGACTTTACGTGATGAGCCCTGAGTGGATAAGATATCCAAAAACCCACTATCATATATGAATGACCTAACAATTTACGACAGTTCAAGTGTGGGTGCTATCTTCGGCGTAATAGATCTAGTGTCTGCACCTTTGGATACTTGTCGATGTGTTGGGATCTTCTATGAAAATGTGGGTTATGGTATTTATTTGATGACCAAGTTAGCTAAGGGCATTATGGCACTTTTGTCGTGGTTAGTTGGATGAAGCGCACAATTACAAACAAATGTTATACTTGGTCCTGAATCCGAAGGTAGCGTCAGATGGGAACATTTAAACCGAATGGAGAACACTCCTGTATACTGATTGGTTGCAAAATAATTTCCTGGAAAAAGGGGGTATTTTCCTGGGAAACTGCAGTAGAACCACCTTAAGTGAACTTGGAATCCCTGCTACTGATTAGGAGATGACTGTATGAGTTTTTGGTTTATTTTAACGCACGAACAAAAGGTAACTGATCAGGGATTGGAGTGGGAATCATTGGAAAACAGAAGGAGGTTGGGGAAGTGCTGTGGATACGTTGGCGATGAGGCTAGGGGTGGAACTTGGTGAAAGAATTAGGAATAGTGCGTAAAAGACAATAAGTAGGAGCCGGCACTGGATTTCTTCCATAAGGGAGTGGGTAAATTTTCTATATCTCCACCTTGGTCGCAGGCGATGGTCTCAGGTATGTTCTGTGCTTAGCGTGACTCGATTTTTATCACATAGGACTGGCGTACTTCGATTCGACAGGGGTAAAATTAGTAAGATTAACAGACGGTATTTCGTTCCTGGAACATAAGTGCTCTGCTTTAAAATACAGTTAAAGGTGTCAATCACTGATGTGTCACAAGGGATTGATTGGAATTTTAGACAAAGTGCAGCTAAGGACACTCAATTTGTGATTGCTTACGAAAGCATAACAGAATTAATACATAGATTGGTCTGGATAGACAGACGACAAAGATCTGACCTGGATGGCAACAATTACGAGTGCGATGAGATATTTTATACCAATGGTAGCAGAGATAAGTTAGAGAAATAAGGTGTCGTACTGATGCTTCCATTCCTTGAGTTTTGCCATGGTCAAACTGGAAACTTTGATTTTTCTAGCCTTGGTGTGGGAAAGGCTTTGTTAATCATGTCATAAATATTTTCAAGTGGGCTCTTGTCCAAAGACAGGGTTGAGAAATAGGCTTGAAAAAATTACAGCCTGATTGGTTTGACATCATGTAATCACTTCAGAAATGTCTGTAGGGAAAGAAACTGGTTTTCAAATCGACAACTTTGCTTTATTTTAGCGGCTCTCAATTCATCGAGGTTACACTTACATACATCACTAAACCCCTTCAATGCCTCTTTGAGTTCAAAAAGTGTCTGTGTTCTCGGTCTGTTTCATTACCCCTAAATTAATACATCCTTTAAAATACACAGAATGTACGTGACACTCGTGAGCTATATTATATTGTTCATAATGAATCCAACATGATGTGCAAAAGTGAGTTTGTTTCCAGTCTCTTCGTCGGTGAATTAATTTTTAATGTCTGCCTGCTTCGATGAACGGAATTTATGGTTTTCCCTACCTTCGTCGGTGAATGTCTGTCGGTTTCAATGAAAGGATTTCACCCATTGATGGGCTACGAATTTTGAAAGGAATAACGTATTTGTGGTATTGGTATACTTTATCACAATAATTTAATATTTTTAAACTTTTTAACGTCTCTCTAACAACGTGGTCTTCAGAGACGGGGAAAGGATGGGGGGCAAGGAATGGGAAGGAATTCGGCCATGGCCTTTTGAAGGAAGCATCCCGGCATTCACCTGGAGTGATTTGGGGGAAACCATGGAAAACCCAAATCTGGATGCCCGGACGGGGGATTCGAACCGCCGTCCTCCCGAATGCAAGGCCAGAACGCTAAATAATTTCATGAAAACAGGTACACATAGATTTTATATCTTTCCACTTTGCTGAGTTTATGACAGTTTTTTTCCATATCGAACATTAACGTATTTTAAAGGAAAAATGTATGCTTTTCAACTTATTTTTTATTCAATTATAACAAGTCAAGCTGGCGCCATATTCTCTAGGCGTGGAAATTACGTAACTTTGAGGAGTTGGAAAGGCTTTTTCAATAATATCACAAAACACTTAAACACCGCGGCCGGACTCGAACGGCGACCTTCGGCACTCTAGCCCCAACACTACCGAGGTCATTGTAATATCCACTAATGTGTGTTTTTAGTAAAATTGCAATGATTTACGCTTAATCAAATGCAAATATATTTCACGACACAGATCCGAAGAAAATATTTTACTGTGCTAAAATATTTGCACCTTGCTGTGTACAGAGCTTTCACAAGAGATAATGGGCTCTGCTTGTCGCTGGGTATACGGAAATAATATTTCTGAACGTCGGGAATAACTCCATGGTTTCGAAATACTTGTCACCGATAATAGCAGACAGACACCATGCAGGAATACCTGAAATATTTCTCTTAAAAGCTTGTTAAATACCTATCGCGTTGAGAAATGAAGCATGCCGCGCCATCTAACGGGAAACGGGATACTATGCACCTATGCCTGGAAATATTTGTCGCTTTCACATCCACGTATCGAGCCCAAAATCGGAAACCGGGATACTATGTCCCGGTAGGTTATGCAAGTCCAAAACGCCCGATGAGCAAGTTGACACCTGTCGCAACCAGAGCGCACCTGTGTAAACACGCCCCGGGCGGCGGAATTTCCCCGCTAGCTTTCACTCTCCTGGGGGAGTGGAATGTCTGCCCCCAAAGAAATTAAGCTCTTGGGAGATGCTGCCATCTGGGTGGCCGGTCAAGGAACTGTCGTATGCGCAAGCCCGGCCGGTGCTGCCCCCTTAGCGGGGGAGGAACGAACTAACGGTCCTCCATCTTGTGACGTCATACGACCTTGGCCGCCATTGGTCGATTAGAATTTCCCGCCATGCAACTGTGACGTCACGCGGACGAGTGGAGTCTCATTACGGTTGTCCAAAGAGCTTATCAGGCTTGCTTCCCCCTTCTTCTCCTACTTTCTAATGATGGTAACTTCCTGGGTATATTGCAACTGCTAGGAATATATGATCCTGTGATGATGGAGCATCTCCGCCGTATTGCTAAAAACGAGACTACTGTCTTGTTATATTGGCAAATGTATTCAAAACGAATGAAGTTCGTAATAAAATTTTGACTATGGTTGGGTCGTCTACTTGTTAATATTTTTCCATCATACTGAATTGAACTCCTGATTAAGTCACGTCGAAAAATTATCTTTGACATTGATTTTGTTGACGCTAATGAAGACGAAGTCTAAGTGCGCAAGTATTTCGCTGTGCTTGGTTTTTTTTTTTTTTTTCGCCTGGAGTGATTTGGGGAGGCCGTGGAAAACCCAAATTTGGATTCCCAGAAAGGTATTCGAACCCGCGTCCTACCGAACGCGAGGACAGAAGCTGTGCTTACAATCCGAAAAGTGACTCTTCAGGAACTGGAAGCTGGACTCACTGCCCTGTTTATCATTGATACTTTGCAATAGTTCGATTTGGATATGAACGATTGTCGAAGCCAAAGATATGATAATGAATCCAATATGGTAGGAGGAAACTAAATTCTGAACCTGTATATTCGAGCATTTTTTAATCCATGTAACTGTAATTAAATTTGGTAATAGCAAGTGCCGCCAAAACATCAGTTAAATCGGTTTCCTTGTCCGGATTTCTTTAAAGAATATTTGTTTCATTCTCTCGATCAACAAAACCGATGGGAAGTGGTATGCAGGCACTTAGAAGGACAATCGAAAAAATTTGCGAAACACGTTTCAAGAATAGAGTTTCTAGCATCGCTACAGTTCATTATCACTACTCTTCAGTTCGTGACGCCCTTCTGAAACGAATTATTCGGTTGCAGCAACACATGCCTTGTCACTTAGCCAGATTATGGAGATATTTGAGTTCATAATTACAGTGGTGACTTGGTAAAATACATTGTTTCAAGTAAACATTGTAAACAAAGGCTATTCAGACTGAAAGTGGATTTATGAAACTCTTCACAGTTGCTGAAAAACAGGTCGGAATATGAGAAAGAGTACCGGATCTGATAACAGACAGCTAGAGAAATTGATTCTCAGACTGGAACATTTCCTATTATTAACCCAGTCAGATGCCTAAGAAAGCAAAGATTTTTTGAGTATGAGCCATAAATGAGATATCAACAGATCTAGAAGAATTATTTGCAATGAACGTGTTTTAGCATATGATCGATACAATGTAGAATGTGTTGATCACTCTATTTGCACAACTTTCCAAGGACATAGCCAGGATTAGCTTCAGAGTGGAGCAAAAACAATGAAAAATACTTGTTGAAAATGGTTTTACCTGGGGAAATAATACATACATTTAACCTGTATAACCATTAGTCTGCGAGGGTTCTGGCAAAATTTTGGTAAAGTTTATTTTTCAGTATTAAAAGTGGCAATTTCTAACTTCACATATTTTCTATTTTTATATATATTTAAAAAATTATTAAAAACTGTGAATTTGACGTGTAAGTGAAGTGAGCATTGTGTTCGTGGCTTAGCTCGAGTGAAATTAATAAAGCTTTCATATACATATTCGTATCCGAATCCCACAGGAACTGCTATTTGGGATAAAAGTTGGTGACCAATACATTATTCCAAATTTATCCTAAGCAGTTCAGTCGTTCGACGTTATACAGTAAAAACATACAAGCAAAAAAAAAACTTTTACATTTGGATGTAAAAACTATATGTTACCTTCAGTCTATCAATATGGACACCTTAATCATGAATAAGCGATTGCTCATTTGGGGCGCCACAATGGGATCTCGCACCTCCTGAAAAACTTGCTATGGCCACCTGTGGGCACATTCAGCATATTTTGAATAGTTCAGTGGAGAATTTTAGGTAGTAAAAGGCTAGGACATAGTGATTAAGCTAACTGAGAAGCGACATAATAAATAATGTAGGCGACTGGCGGCTTAATAATCCCATTCATTGACCACTGAGGACTGTATGCATTACAGCAAGGAGCGCGATCTGCAAGGATAACACCCCCCACTAGTCTTAGTAAAAATAATTACTAAAATTGACAAATATACAGGTATCTTTCATGAACTGAATGGCGAACTGGCGTGATAGAAGCCTATTGATGAGGCGAGGGGCAGGAGACAAGGTTTAACTAAAAATTATTCCATTATTACTGGTTACCGGTATCACTCCACAAAGTTAGAACACCTCTGTTTGACGTCATTTATCAGCGTGATAACTTCTGTCTCTATATATAACAATTCTATAGGTAAACAGATCCTAATGATGACTGGACTTGCAATACTTGCCTGCCTTGGAGCTTAACTTGGAGCTTAACTATCTTCACAACACCTAAACTAAAGTCCTCTAAATTTCATGAAACAGGTAATATGCCTTTCTTCTTTTTCAAAATCACCATCGCCCCACTCCAAAAAAGTCACACGCTTACAATAATATTGAGATCCCATGCTGTGTACGGAATGTACGGAAAATTATGTGTGACTATCAACTGGCCCTTTATATATATATATATATATATATATATATATATATATATATGAGTGACATTTAATTCATCCATACACGATGACATTCTCCATAAACAGAAATCTGTTATGTACAATATTCAAACTAACAATGATATTATACAAGTTGAAAAAAAAAGAATATTCCAGTTTGTTATCTAATATAATTTATTGCAGCGGCGCAGACTATGTGGGTGCTCGGGCGCTCCAGCACTCACGAGTAGTACATGGTGGGTGCGGAGCACCCGTGAGCATAGGCATAAAAACTAATCAGTAATCGACTTTGTGCGGAACCAGTGTTACCTACGTCCAACGCCGCATGGTAAGGCAAGACGTCTCGACGTGTTCGCGCTTGCTTATGATGCGAGCGAATGCGACTGCGCGTCCAAGGATAACATAAACACTACGTTATGTCATACGTAACACCATCTAGTGTGTGATAAGTAAATTTTGGTTGGATTTGTGAATAGTATGCACAGATGCAAGCGAAACAACTCACCCTGCACGCAAGTACTAGCCCGCCATCCGCGGCATCTCATCCGTCTCCCGCACCGCCAGCGCTTTCGCGGCCGTGGCTCTGTCTCAAGCAGAGCCAATATGGTCTCAAGTGTCTCATTCGGTCAGTCAAGCTGGTAAAAAGCACGTGCTTTGAGATCGCGCCTCGCATATATTTATCATGTCTATTTCGGGAAATTGTTAGCGATAAATTTGTCGTTCGAAATCGTAAGGCACCCCGACCTGAAGAACTTGTAGCTCAATTTAGTGCAGCTCACCAGATCCAACCAGAAAACGTTATTTCTCTAAATTCATTTTAAGAGAAGAAAAGTAACAATTTTAAAAATGAATGGTGGATGATAATGGAGATATAGAGGATCTGTTTTCAAATCTGTAAAGAAACTATGTCTAATGGCGTTTCTGCGTCGAAAAAATCATCAAGAGATGATTAGTCCATCAGCGCATTCACTTAAAGCAGTCTTTCTTCATGGAAAAAAGCTTTAGAAAGGTATGAAAAGTTTGACGTTCACTTTTTGTTTATTGCATAAAGCCAATTTAAAACGTGGTGTCAAGATATACTGCATGTTATCTAAAAGTAAACTCCAAGATATAAAAACAGCTAGACCAATCCTCTTAAAAATGATTTCAACTGTTCGTTTTGTAATGACCGAATTTCTAGCCATAAGGTGCCACAAAGACGACCATTCAAATTACATTGCATTGTTAAAGCTGCGATCACAGGATATTCTCAGAATGTTGGTGGTTTCAGTACCACGGATATAGGTCGTTGTCACACGATATCACTAACGAGCTATAAACAATTTTGAGTGACGAGGTACTACATAAAAAAAAACAATCAAAGCATTACAAAATGCTGTCTAAAACGCAATTATGGTAGATGAAACTAGGGCATTTCCAATAATGAACAAGTCACTTTCTGCTTTCGTTGTGTGGATTCTAAACTTAATATAGGTTCATGAAACTTTTATCGGCCTTTATAAAACAGTATCAACAAGATCCGAAAATTTGTATGAAATTTCCAGTGACTTACAGACGTACTAAAGGATTCGACAAATGTATCGAGATGTGTTGGTTCTGCGTACACATGGCGCTGCTTCTGTTAACTTAGCACATACGGGCCTTCAATTGCATCTTATACCAATCGAAGCAAGGGCAAATCATGTGCATTGCATCACTCACTTCTTAAACCTGGTTGCTCAATGATGAAACAAGTACTGTACCTGCAAAAAATACTTTTCATTGCCTTCGTATGTGGTTCACAGAAATGTTGTTTTGAATCTAGCTGGCGATGCTCAAAACCTTTATCTGCGATCGTTTTAGCCTAAAAGGTAGCTTATCTTCCTTGAAAATTTTTCTAAACAATCACAGTGAACTGCTATATTTTATAAATGACACAAGAAATCAGAAAGATGATGCCGGAACGAGAACAAAACTGTTTTTAAAAAGTCTGCACTGAATCTCTTTTTACTATCAAATTCCTATATTAATTCTGGATCGTTGCTATATGTACAGTAGATTTCATGTTTTACTTAAAAATGCTTTGACACAATTGAGTAACATGAAACAATTTCTTAGTGGCAAAATTAAACAAGCAGCAGTTATGTGAAAGAGATTATTTTGACGTGGATCGTTTGGTTCTTCATCGTAACTTGCTTTTACATATAGCATGAATAACAAATGTCCGACTGAATAATGTGGAAGACATTGGTTTCTTTTATAAATTTTCATTGCGCATTTGTATTAAAGATTTGATACCTGAACCTGAAGTTATCATATTGTTAAAAAAACAAACAAACGTTTTAACCATTCCAATATCGACACCTACCGCCAAACACAATCATTTTCAGCATTACGGAGAATAAAAACTTATTTAAGGAGTAGGCTACTATAGTCGGAGAGCTGGTAAACATTTTTGGATAGGTATTTGAGGCACCTTGAAAATTTGTTTAGAACTTCTTTTTTAATGTCTCAGAACAAAATCGAAGACCTGACTAATGGCAATGGGAGCATAATCGAATTATAATCTTTTCAAAATTTTATTTTCTTTCAAAACTGTGTTTAATAAATATCGAAAAAATATATTTGAAGCATGCTGAGGTTTGCACAGAATAATATTTACACCCAAGAAAAAATATTTTTGAAAAGACAGGTCATCTTTGTGGGACTTTCTACCTGCTAGATGATCGGGAAATTTATACCGGAGCGCGAATAAGCGGCTGGCTGTCGATGTATTTATCACTCGCGCTCTTTTATAACATTCCCGATCACCTGGCAGGTAAAAATTCTTACCAAAATCACATGTCTTTCCAAAAATATTTTTTTGTAGGTGCAAATATTATTCTGCATAACTCAAATATATTTTATCGATATTTATGAAATACCATATAGAAAGAAAATAAAATTTCAAAAGTTAATAATTCGGCTATGCTCCCAATCCCATCAGCCAGGTCTTTGATTCTGTACTTAGACATTACAAAAGAAGTGTTATACAAATTTTCACGGTGCCTACCCAAAAACGTTTACCAGCTATCCTACTATATGGTTCAGCAAAGACTGAATGATCACATGGTAGTGCGCGTAAACTGAGAAATATCAGATGATTTGAACCTTGAATAAATCATTGATATATTTATAAATAGAGCTGTACTTCGATAATATACGTTCGTATTGTGAAAAAATTGATATAATTATATAGATTATTAAATACTCCTTCTTAAAAAGATTTACTAATATTGATTAGTTGATCATGCAATTCTTAGTACAATTGTGTACTTTAAGTAGGTATTAATAAATATCTCCTGATAGTAAAAATTATGCTACACACTGTTAATAATAATACAATAGTTTCGGTTTTATATTATTATGATAAGTATCCGTTCTTTATTCTTCAATCTAGCATGTTTTACCGGTCCTTTCTTCCTTCTTCTCTGCACGTCTATATTCATTACTAACTGTACCCGATACTTCAATCACGATGCCGATCCTTGCAGACGCAAATCAAATGCAATAATAAAATTATGAGTTTCAGTAGGAGTATAAAAATAATTACTTATCTTTCCTCTATTGTTATAAACTTGAAACTCTGTAAGTTTATTACTCAAATACTTCAAAAACGCTGAATCGATTTTGGTTTGAATAAGTACGTTTTTGATCTGGAATAGAATTTAGAAAATGCAAACTATTTCTGTCATACTCTGCATGTCTGTTGGCTTATAACAAGATTTTCACAATTATGTAAAATTACCTGGTGACAGCGACTTCTTTCAAGTTTGTCAAGAATTTTGATTTTTTTTTTTTTTTTTTTTTTTTTTTTTTTTTTTTTTTTTTTTTTTACATGGAACATTAAACTTTTTCAAGATAAAAAGCAGCCTATGTTACTATTTGCCGAATCAGTAACCCTCCAATGAAAGTCCCGTCAAAATTGATTCAAACACGTCACTATTTTTTTAAAGGAGTCATCAAATGAGTATGAGCACCCATGAGGTTTTCTGAAAGCCGGCGTCCATGATTTATTGTGAAACTCACAAAATTGGAACAACAGTTGGCTATTATACATCAATGACCTTCCTGGAAATTTATCCGACAAAGTTAAGGGTGTTTTATTTGCAGATGACACTAACCTGACTGTGTGTAAAACACCAAACAGTACTACAGAATTTAATGTAAATGAAGTACTTAGAGTAGTAGCAAATTGGTTTAAGGCAAATTCATTAAAATTAAATTTTGAAAAAACACCTTATATTAGGTATAAAACAAAAAACTATGCACACCCAGATATATGTATAAACTATAAAAACAACACAATCTTAGAAACAGAGAGTATAAAATTTCTTGGTATTAAAATAGATCAGAAACTCTGTTGGCATGATCATATCACTACACTACTGGCAAAGTTAAGTAGTGCCACCTTCGCAATACGAACACTTTCTCTAACAGCAGATCTAGAATTAATGAAACAGGTGTACTCATATTTTCATTCAGTAATGTCATATGGCATAATTTTTTGGGGAAACTCTTCACAAAGTAAAAAAGTTTTCATAGCACAGAAAAGAGCTATTAGGTTTCTGTGTAGGGTAAAACCAAGAACTTCTTGCAGACAACTCTTTAAGAAACTCAATATTCTTACAATGTATTCTCAGTATATATATTCTCATGAGCTTTGTCATAGAAAATTTTAACCTGTTTACACCTAATTCACAGGTACACAGTTTCAATACAAGAAACAGAAATAACTTGCATAAAACACAAACATCTCTGTCATTAGTACAAAGAGGAGTTAATTATTCTGGGATACATCTGTTTAATAAACTACCTAATCGTGTAAAACAGCTTTCAGATAATAAAGATGTATTCAAACAAAAACTTAGAGATTATCTTATTGGCAACTCCTTCTACTCCATTAAAGAATTTGAAGAAAATAATTAATTGTACTCATTGTGACGTTTGCAAAACTCAGTTGCAAAAATGTATGTTTATTATTATTTCTTGTATTTGTAAAATATGTATATATATATATATATATATATATATATATATATATATATTTACTATGATATGACTCATATTATGTGTCAACAATGACATGTTTCACATCCCAGAGGTACTTCCTCAGCAGGGATCCATGGAACAAGATTGATAAATAAATAAATAAAAAAAAAAAATTCACTATCATAGAATTACACTCTCCACCATTGAATTTGTCATCAAGACAACAAAGTATACTAACCTATGTAAAGTATATAAAAAAAGAACTAGCTTAATGCTATGAAAACTTTAAGGCTTTGTACAATTATCAGGTGCAGGTGGTATTTCTGGTTGAAGATGTAAGATGTGAATATCCTGATTAGCATCAGTTTAAACAGCGATATCTAAAATTATTATTAATTTAATTGCGATGGAGCCAACACTCCGGTGGCAATTCCTACAGTCGTCCATTTACCGCTTTTTATACAAATATTTTTTAAATTATTTGTTATAATTGGAATGTTAAATTCCTCCCCCATTTAATTTTTTGATTTACAAATTTTAATTTTAAATTCCTTAAGCGTTTTTGGAAAATTATTCATCACTACAGTTGGTTATTTGTTCCAATCCCTGACACCCTTACCAACAAAAAGAAATTTTCCCACTCCCTTATTAATGAAATCGAGTGGAAGCTTGTGGTCATGGCCGACTTTCTCATTCCATGAACTATTCCTAATTATTTGACCAATATCCCTCCAAGCTCCATCAGCAACATACCTGTAACTTCCCAGCTTTCTCTTCGTCCTCCTCCTTTCCTCCAATGAGTCCCAATTCAGCTCCTTATCATAGCAGTTACTGACTGGGTCCTCCAATAATTTCAACAAACAAATCAAGCTGCTCTTCTTTGCACACCTTCCAACTCCTGTACTTGATAACCAAAATGTGGGTCCCTTACTACACTACCATATTGAAGCAATGGTCTGAAAAATGTTTTGTAACCCAATTCCTTTTCTTCTCTCGTACATCCTCTCATCACTCTTTCCAAAAAATGCAGAATTTTGAAACCTTTCCTGCTACCTGACCAACGTGTCCTGCTCAGTTAAGCTTGCTATCAAATGTAATGCCAAGGTATTTACATTTTAAGTTTTCAACAAGCAATTCTTTCCCCACATTATAATCGTAATCATCATTTAGTTTTTTTATTTGTATATCTAATAAGCTGACTCTTCTTTGCATTTATCTTCATCCCATGTTTACCAATCCAACTAGATATCCTGTCCAGATCACCCTGCAGCTGTTTACAGTCCTCTACCGTTCTGATCCTTTTATATAGCTTTATATCATCTGCAAACAATCTAATTTTTAATAATAATCAATCAACACAATTATTCCTTAGAATAATGAATAGCAATGGTCCCATTTTTACTTCTACTTCTTTTGATACTGCATTTGCTACCCTAACTTTCTGTTTTCTACATTTTAAAAATTCTCCTACCCTGTAAATCACTTTCTCATCCACTCTAATAGTTTTTACCTTATTTAATACCACCTTCTGACTCAATCTGTCAAAAGCCTTTGAAAGATCTAGTGCTACACTATCAATTTGGTCTCCCTTGTCCAATTCAACTGAAATATCTTGTATATATCCCACCAACTTAGATTCGCATGAATATCCTTCCCTAAAGCCATGTTGCCTTCTTGAAAACTACTTACGCTCCTCACACATATTTCTGATATGGTTGCATATCAATCTCTCTATTAATTTACCTACCGCTGATGTCAAACTGATCGGCCTGTAATTTTCGCTCTGTTTCTCACCAGTCCTTTATGTACCGGCACTACTATCGCACTTTTCCAGTCCTGTGGTAAGCACCAAGTATGCTGTTTATGAGTTTTAATAATTAACCCATCTGTGTACTAAACACAGTAATGTTTGTGTTTTGAATAAGTCATTTTTGTTTCTTGTTATGAAATTGCGTATTTGTGGACTACATGTAACAAAGTTAAACTGTTCTATTACAAAATGTATGACTATACAGTACACACTGAGCTTTGTAAGGAGTTGTCTGCAAGAAATTCTTGGTTTTACCCTAATAGCTCTTTTCTATGGTACGAGAACTTATTTACTTTGTGAAAAGTTTCCCCAAAAAATTATACCATGCGACATGACTGGATAAAAATAAGAAGAGTTCACTTGTCTGGTTAATTCTCGATCCGCTGTTAGAGAAGGTGTTCTTATTGCACCACTTAACTTCTTCAATAGTAATGTGACATGTTGTTGCCAATCGAGTTAATCATATAGTCATATCAGGAATTTTATACTTTTTTTTCTAAGTCTTATTTTTATAGCATAGATGTAAATCCTTCTGCACATATTTTTTTTTGTTTTGTTTTGAACCTAATATAATGTGTTATATAAAAATTTAATTATTCTGAATTTGCTACTTCATTTGCATTTGAATTAAATTCTAGATTACCGTTTGCTCACAGTCGGGTTAGTGTCATGTGTAAATAAAATTTTCTTAACCTTGTTGTATAAGTTTACAGGAAGATAATTGATGTATAATGAAAGCAGAAGGGGTCCTAGGACAGAGCTTTGGGAAATATAATATTGTATTTTCTCTAAACCTGATGGGCCATCGAAAAAGGCAATTTTTTGCATTCGGCTTTCCATGTATGAATTAAACCAATTACATGCGGTTCCATAAATACCATAATATTCCACTTTTTAAAATCGATTGTTGATTTACACAATCAAATGCTTTTGCAAGTCCTACAAGATTCATTTCACTATTTAGTTCTTCACATGGGTTATTTAAGAATGAATACGTAGCCTTTCTATGGATGAGCCTTTTTGAAATCCAATCTGTGAAGTAGTGAGAATATTAAAGTGTGTAACATGTTTTACCAATCTATGATACATACTTGGGAATATTTGAAAATCCTTGATATAAAGCAATCGGATCGAAGTTATCTACAGATCTCGCTTCTCATTTTTTAAATAATGGTTTTATATTTCATATGTTAGTCTATTTGGAAATACACCTTGCATTAAGGAATCATTAAAAATGTGAGCAAGTACATGACTGACACAATCTGAACACATTTTCAGCAATTTCCTTGAATATTTTCATACCTATAAAAATGTTAGGGTTTAATTATTTAGTGATATTATTTATTTCTGAAACTGTTATGGTGGAAACTGAAGCTTCACGAATCTATTTGGTAAAATAGTCTGAAGAAGACTTACCGTACTTTTTATGCATCTTATTTCTCTGTGACTGAAACAAAGCGTTTGGTAAAAATGTAACAAAGTTCCCCTACTTCACTATACACCAGTCAATTTTGTTTTATTTATATATTTTTTAGTTATTTTCAGATTTTTGTGTTTCATATTTTATTTTATTCCATATATATAGTTTTATCTAATTATACATTAATAGTATTGACTTCACATTTCTTAGGATTTTGGAATAAAGTTTATTGTGATCACAAGTATATTGCTATCTGATTCTCTTAATTTTGTGTAAAGATTCGAAGAGTGCTGTTCTTATTTTGTATTCTGGTATAGAAATGTACAATTGTAGTTAAGTTAAACTTAAGTGACTTAAGATGGCGACAACGTGTAGTAACGTTGATGGACCAGTCGGGGAAAAACATAAAATTTTGCTTGAAGTTATGTGTAAGATGTGAATAAACTTAGATCCATAATTATATTTATGTTCATCGTGAAAAGTAAGAAGTAAAACTGGAAATGTTATTGTTACAAGAGCAAAGACAAAACAGTGCAACGTCATGTCCAACAGCTAACGACCCCGAAAATATTTGTATATGTGATAAAATCAGATTTAAATTAGGAAAGAAAGAGGACATTATCAAATCTTTAAGAGAGAAAATAGATCAGATTTCAGAATAAAATGACAGACTGAAGAATGGTGATGTTGAAAACCAGGAAATTTGGAGACATGTTACAAAAAACAGTGATAAAGCATCGTCTAGGCATAAGCCAAAAATCAAGGTAACAACAGTTCTGTAAAAATAAAAAAAGCGGATTTAGTGATCTTCAGGAAGTTCGGGATCATTATGAAGAAGCACCTGTGAAAAAAGCTTCGTTAACAAAAATAATATATTATCCAATTCACAAAATGCATTTAGAACAGAGAAATCACCTCAGACTGCTATTTATGCTTGCATTAACAGTATATTAAAAATAATTGATTGGCATATTTCTAGATTTGTCTAAAGCTTTTGATGAGGTAGATCATAAAATCCTCCTGTCTAAGTTCTATCATTATGGTACCAGGGGTGTAGCATACAAATGGTTCAAGTCATACCTTGATGGAAGGAAACAGGTGGTCACCTTAAAATGTAAGGACACGGAGAGAGCATGTATCAGGCATTAGAAGTATTAAACATTGTATTCAACATGGTTTGGAACTTTTGTATATGAATGACATAAGTGAAAATATCGAGTCACATGATATTATTTTCTTTGCAGATGACACAGCACTTTTAATGAAAGGTGAAACTGAAGAATTCTTTAGAAAAATATTAGTAAAACCACTAAACAGCTATCTTCATGGTCCAAAAACAGCCATTTAATAATAAATTGTGATAAAACCATTGCAGTAAATTTCCAAAATGCTCAAAACAGAAACCCTACCAACTCAAATATTATTTTAAACAATTAGATTTTAGAAAACAGGTACGACTCAAAATTTTTAGGTTTATAGATTCAATCTGATCTTAAATGGAATAGACATATTCAATATTTGAACTGTAAATTAAATCAAACCTGTGATGCATTACGTATTTTAAAATTAACTACTAGTAAAGAAACTTTCAAAAATGCATACTTTGTCCATTTTCATTCACAAATAAAGTATGGAATTATATTCTGAGGGTTTTCATCACATGCAGTAAGTACTCTCAAAATTAAGAAGAGAGCAATAAGAATAATGACAAATCACAAATCATGGGAATCTTGTAGACCCTTATTTAAATACATGAATATTCTCCCACTACCAAGCATTTGCATCTTTGAAACCATTCTGTTTTTTTTAGAAATAATGTCATACATAAGGATGAAGTTCTAAAAACAAATAATGAGGTACATTAACATTAAAAAGGAAACCATTAGATTTGCATATTATGCATACAGAAACAAAAATGTATCAAAATGGAACATTTCACATAGGGATTAAGGTTTTCAGTAAATTACCCCATAATATAAAAGCAATATCAAAAAGGGTAAAAGTAGACAAATTATTGATGTCATATTTTCAATACCACTCCTTTTACTCTGTAGAAGAATATTTGAAATATACCAACTGCAATAAATAATGCGAATATCTTAAGTTATAACTGACGAGTCTGATATCATTATGTATAATGTACAAATGTATACAATACATTAATAACATTAGAGGACAAATAAAATACTACTACTACTAAACGACAACATAATGGCTTCCATATCTAGTCTCTGACTGCTGTGTATGAGAAAGTCAACACTGAACTCTCCCATAACACAATTTGTTTGTTATTTGCAAAATATAGTAGCAATGACTCTAACTGTGATAAGAATAGACTGAAATTTCCTGAGGGGCCCTGTAAATTGCTATAAAGATGAGCTGGTTCTTTTCCATATTCCTATTTTGTAACACAGTATTCAAAGTGTTGTTCTATACAGTACTTACTTACAACTTCATTGAATGTTATTTCACACAAAAATAAATATTAAATAAAACATATATCTGCCGTTTCAAAATAATTACATGTGTAGCTGCTTTACAATGAGTAACTCATATTCACTTTATTAGGAAGACAGTAACATGATTATGCTGCTAGCTTTCCATTGTAATGTATGGGAAATAGCTAGACATTTGAACTGAAACTATCTTCATCTTGGGTAGTTAATGATATCTTCAGTGTGAATAACAGAGCGTGGTGGGTGAACGGTTAACATTCGGGAGAACGCCGTTTCGAAGTTTAGTCAAAAGAGGGGTCCCGCAAGGATTTATTCTGGGCCCCCTCCTCTTCATCCTTTATGTCAATGATATACCTCAACAGGACAATAACTGTACTATTTCATACGCTGATGATACTACAGTCTTAAGCTCAGATCGAATAATACGAGTTTACTTAACAGTATGCGATCTAAAATTGATGACATTTACCATTACTGCATGAACAATATGTTGAGTCTAAATCCCTCAAAAACTGTTTACATCTTATTTAAGAAACCAAGCAAACTTGAACTAGGTAAAGACCTTACATGTGGTACTGAAAATATTCTACAGGTAAAATCCGCTAAATTCTTAGGTATCACAGTAGATTCTAACCTATCATGGGAGGAACATATTAATGAAACCTGTAAAAAGATAAACAAAAATTCTTTTTTTACTAAAAATATTATCTCAATACCTCAGAAAAGACTTTAAGCTAACAGTGTATTATGGATTGATACACTCAATCTTAACTTATGGCATCGAAATATGGGGAGCAGCTGCACACTGCTTCATGGACAGGCTATTTAAGGTACAGAAAAGGGTTCTTAGATTTATATTCAATATAGGACAGAGAGATTCATGTAGGTCCATTGTACAGCAGAATAAAATATTAACACTTTATGCCTTGTACATTTTTAAAGTAATACTCTTGGCAGTAAACAGCTCAGACAAAACAGTAACCAACCGTAGCATTCATAACCATGGTACAAGAGGTAAAAATAACTATTTTCAAATGAGAGTAAACAAAAAATTTGAAGAACAAGATCCATTTAAGGAAGGGGTAATATTTTACAACAAACTCCCCAAGGAAATAAAGTTGCTAAGAGGAGCTAAATTTAAAAGTGAACTACAAACATACTTAGCTAATAAAGTGCTGTATTCCATAAAAGAATTCTGATGTAGTAATCAATTTATTTAGTCTTTTATGTGTGTAACTAGTATTAGAATGCTATGTGTGTAACTAGTATTAGAATGCTATGTGTGTAACTAGTATTAGAATGCTATGTGTATAACTAGTATTAGAATGCTATTTGTGTAACTAGTTTTAGAATGATATATATGTAAATAATGTGAAATGTAATTTAGAGGTAGTAATGATGTTAATTGTAAAAAAAAATAAAAAAAAATCTAGTTATATACTTTGACTTGTCAAATTCTGTACAAACTACAGGCACTGGAAATAAACCAATCAATCCCCGTCCGGGCATCCCAATTTGGGTTTTCCATGGTTTCCCCCAAATCACTCCAGGCGAATACCGGGATGCTTCCTTTAAGTGGGCCATGGCCGAATTCCTTCCATTCCATGTTCCCAGTCCCATCCTGCCTAATGAACTCAACATCGGCGAGGAGTAAGCCATAAATAAAAAATAAATAAATAAAAAATTTCAGTGTGAATAAATTATTTCTATTTGAAGTCTGAATTGGCTATGGGCGAATTTCATATAGTCATATAATTATATTGATAAGGACAATTCTCCATATATTATTTATCATTTTAATTTTATACCATAGAAATTTGTTTATCCTCTCGTGTAAATAAATATGGCAGTATCCATACAATGAAGAAATATGAAATAAATAACAGGAAATCAAGGAAAATAAAAGTCTGCAAATGAGTGATTCATTCGAAAATTTAAAATAAATTTGTGGTAAGATGTTTAGTAATAAGTTGAGAAATTGTTTAATTTCAAATTTTGTATTTATAGAGGAGTCTCGTCGTTTTTTGTAACTCCGGCAATCAATTTTAATTAAATTACCTAGGTGGAGGGTAATCAATTCAAATAATACTCTCCTGGGTTAAGCAATTATTATTTTTGGGTTGGGTTTGATAAACACTTTGTAGTCTTGCATTGACCATGTATAATGACTTCATGTAAATATAGAGTATCAAATAATTTAAGTGTTCAATAAACATGAACACACAAACATTTACAAACAGAATTTAATCACAGGAACCCCTAAAGTTTTTGTTTTGTTTCGCAAATTTTTATACCACGCTATCTGCAGTTAGTGGTTAGAACTTCCTACATGAAATAATGAAAGAAAAATAGGACACTGGTTATGAAATAATTTAAAATACACTTCACAATTACAAAGAAAATACTAAAATATGGGTATAAAGGAACAAAAATTTGATTCCTGCTAATAAAGTTTGTACTGCAAAACGTTAGTATATAACTTTCATTATATAATACAGAATTTGTCACTAAGTATATATATCTTGATCTGGAGTAATATAAAAAAGACGCAGTGTATTTGTAAAACCAGGCCCTGGGCGCCATCCTCTGACAACTACTATAGCGCTTCCTTCACTGACAAAACCCCGCATTTTTCCAAATTCTACAGCGTATTCAATCCTGTCGTTTGCATCTGCCTTCCAGTCTTCAAGTGGTGGCTTCGGATAAATTAAGGGAAATATTGCTCTGTATAATTTAGCTTGTCGAGCCACTTGGGGGTATCTTGTTACTGCAACAATTGGACAGCGTGGTCTGTAACGAGCTACGAGATGCGCTGATCTTCCTGAAGATGTTATCACAACGATCATCGCAGCTTTAGAAAGGCGTGCCATTTCCACGGCACCGAGGGCGGTAGATAGCATAGGATCGGAAGGAGGGGCAACGTCGAAACTTAGCTCAGTAAATAATTGCTTCGTCCAAACTGCAGCTTCGGCTTCACGACACAATGCCGCCTGTGTCTGAACACAAACAACTGGGTACTTTCCTTTCGCACTCTCACCAGACAGCATCACTAGGTCGGCACCATCGAGAACGGCATTTGCTACATCCGAAGACTCAGCTCTTGTAGCCCTCGGCAAATTGATCATTGATTCTAGCATCTGCGTTGCACAAGCTACCGGTTTTCCAATGCGGTTACATTTAGCTATTATAGATTTTTGAGCGAGGAATACTTTTTGGGGCGGTATTTCTATTCCCATATCACCCCGAGCCAACATAATTCCATCTGAGGCTTCTATTATTTCATCGATGTTATCAAGTCCTTGTTGATTTTCAATTTTCGAAATAATTAATATACTTTTACCATCTTCTCCTAAGATGTCGCGAACGTCTTCTACTGTTTGTGCATTACGAATGAATGATGCAAATACCATGTCAACACCTTGTTCAACCCCCCAACGCAGGTCTGCTTTATCTTTTTCAGATACACCAGGTAAGTCTACTGGCACGCCTGGAAGGTTAACACCTTTGCGACTGCCTAGTTTACCTCCGTTTTCCACTTCACATTTAATACTGTCTCCTTCAAGAGATTGAACTATTAATGAGATTAGACCATCATCGATAAACACACGATTACCAGGTTGCACAACATCTATTATATTACCATAGTCGACATACACATTCTCAATATTACTTTTTTCTGCATAATCACTGTTAGTCGTTAGTTTCAATGTGGCTCCTTGTTCCAGTTCAAGTTCAGCCGAAGCTCCTCCCTCCAGAAGGCCTGTACGAATCTCTGGGCCTCGAGTATCTAACGCTATAGCAACAGGCCACCTTAGACCTATTTTTCTGCTATACCGGGCAACTGCTGCACGTACTAATTTTACGGTGTTGGAGTGATATTCGTACGAACCATGTGAGAAATTGAGACGTGCTATATTCATTCCTGCTTCTAACAATTCATCAAGCACTGCAGATTTAGCTGAAGCAGGTCCAAGGGTACAAATTATTGATGTAAGACGTTCATTAGCACACTCTGAGCGTACGCTATATGCACAAAGATGGTCGAGATGGGTATCAGCAAAAGCAGCTTTATTTTGCGTGGGAGTGATTCCTTCTTCATCCTGTTTTTCTGCAGTATCACCTTCTGCTGGAGCATCACCTTCTGCTGGAGCATCACCTTCTGCAGGAGCATCACCCATGTTTATTCATTAACTCTTACAGTAAACGCGAAATACACGATGGCAAAGAATAAGTGTGATATAAAGATCTCGTGTCAAACCAGATTTAAATATTATAACACACTTCACACTTCAGATGTTATTTTTGAGTGACAATATCTACAAGAAATTTTATTTTGAGAAATATAACGTAAACAAAATACGAAAAAAATTCTACAAAGATGTTGTTTACATTATCTTATGTAATCTTTGTTTCACTTTATTCACTGTGATTATTTATAACAAATTTTATAATGTATTAGTAAAAGAGTCATTTCCTGTTCGTAGCAACTGTCATTTATGGATAAATATTAGATTTATTTTTAGATTTTTTTTCTCAAAATACCATGTATATTTATTTTTATATTTAGTGAATGATTACTTAATCGACGTTGGGTATCGAAGGAAGTAATACTTAATCGACCATTCGGTGTTAATAAATTGTAAGGATGCATGTGATAATCGCATATATATAGACAGTGACATTTGGAGCTCTTCTTGTCTCTGTTTTGACGTATTCTCTAACTGTTCTGTATTATTTCTGTGGTGCAAGGTGTTTTATTTGGCGTTGGTGAAAAAAGGTGAAGTGACTAAATAGAAAGGTGAGGAAATTTGAGCATATGGTGTTTTTACGGAAAAAATATGTTTTTAGCAGTAAGAATGATATGTACTGCATTCTTGAGGCAAACCGAGAAAAGTGATATGGGCTCCTTAGATATTTTCTGCCAGTAACTGGAGACCGGGGTTCCACTGTAACTGCATTCCACCTCACGAGCTAATACTAGATAGGTATTTTCAGCAGCAATTGGGCTGTAATTCAGGTAGATCAGTATGACACTATTAATTAGGTTCTAATCTTCCCTGGATCAATCTAATTGACCGTGCTGTATTACAGCATACAGTGGTCTGCCAAATTATTATACTCAACACAAGAAAGAAAACACTGCTATATTTTCCATTGTTGGCACTTCAATTTACCCATTCTTTTATTATTTATCTATTGAACTGTGAACTCCTACTACTGTAATAGGTTGAAATTCTATTGTATTGGTGTTAGTGAGCCTGAAAGTTGTACAGTTTTGGCACACGAATTCTGTGTCACTTTTATTCCTGGATAATTTACAGTTATTATGGCGTATTTATTCAGCTACAAGGTAATATAAACCAATATATCCATGAAATAATAATTTTGTATTACTTAGTAATAACCAAAAATATTGGGTAATGGATTAAAATCATTATTATTATCCTTAAACAGATTCTCGCCTAAAAACTGATATGGTGAAAGTAGCTGACATAACTCCCAACAAGAAAGCTAGAATTTGTACATTATTAAACCACTATCAGTTCAGCCAAAGTCAAATTGCATCAATTGGGTGTGTTTCACAGTCATCAATGGGAGATATCACTATCAAAATGAAAACAAACACACCTCTTGGGTCACATGGCAATGGACAGTTTGATTCTTGATGGGGATACCGCTACCATTTCCTACCATCTAGCGAAGTAAACACACAGATCACGTGGTTTATTTGACATCATTGTGACTTATTCAGTCTGCACGTACCAACACAGTAACAGCGATATATACAATTCGAAAGTTAGGTATCTGCAATATTGTGCGTTATGGTTACGTTTCTCTTTGGTCCAGGCTGCATTACAACTGAAACACATATTTATAAAATATGATTTCGTCAGTAATCATTTTAGTTTATGTTGTAATCCAGCCTGGAAAATACGTCACAATTACGTCATATATTCCACGTGATCTGTGTGTTTCCTACGCGAGGTGGTAAGAGATTGTAGCGGTGTCCCCATCTAGAATTAAACCCAAAGGACAATATGGATGAAAGCACTTAACTCAGAACTGACAGAATAATAATGAATTATGCTGTCAAAAACCTGCTAAGGTGGTAACTGAAATGCTGGGATTGCATTATCACAAAAAACTACCGAGCAACGGTTCAAGGAAATGGGATTGAGATGTTGTCATCCTTTGAAAAAATCAAAGCTGACAGCTGCAATGAGACAAAAAAAGACTTCACTGGGCAAAGAAGTAAAAAAATTGGTCGGAAGATGACTGGAATAAGGTTTCTAAAACTTTCTACAGAGCTTCAATTGCTCTGATGTAAACAAGCTGAATTTGTAGTGACTTTTTTTTCCTGTGGCACTGTATTTGACAGGTTTGGTTCTCAAATTAGTCAACCATACAAGTCCTTCAGGATAAAACTGCATTTGTTCTACACCACATCAATGAGAAATTAAATGAAGAATGTGTTGTCAAATGGGTAAAACATCCTCAGGCCGTAATGATAGGGTCTGTGATCAGCAGGAAGGGGAATAGGACTCCCTGTGTTGTTAATAGCACAATGAGAAGAGACCAATATGAGTTGGTTTTATGAAATGAACTTCTGCTTCGTGCAACAAAATGGTTTACAAATAAAGATTTTACTTCATGCATGATTCAGCACCATGCCAAAAGCACGAATCAGTGATAGCCTTTTTAGAGAGTCAAAAAATAAACGCCTTGGACTGGCCTGGGAACTCTCCAGATATGAACCCAATTTAAAAAAAATCGGGAGGCCCTGAAGAAAGAAATTACTAATGGTGGAATGATTACCAGCAAGAATATGCTTATAGAAAGAGTAAGGGAGGCTTCGAATACACCAAACTTGGAAGGACTAACGAGAAAGTAATAATATAATAAATACTTAAATTGCAATGGAGCGCAATCTCTGGTGCCAATTTCCCTAACTACCCATCTTCCCCCGTTTCTGCACCCACCTACATTTGTCCTGCGATAATTTCCACAAACAAATCAAGCTGCTCTTCTTTGCACACATTCCAACTCCTGTATTTGATAACGAAAATGTGGGTCCCATACTACACTACCATATTTGAGCAATGGTCTGACCAAACTTTTGTAACCCAATTCCTTTACTTCTTTCTTGCATCACCTCATCACTCTCTCCAACAAGTGCAGACTTTTGAAACATTTTCCTACCACCTGTCCAGTGTGTCCAGCCCAGTTAAGCTTGTTATCAAATGTAATGCCAATATATCTATATTTCAAGTCTTCAACAAGCAATTCTTTCCCAACCTTATAATCACAATCAACCTTTAGTTTTTTATTTGAGTATCTAATAAGCTGACACTTCTCTGCATTTGTCTTCATCCCATGTTTACCAACCCAACTAGATATCCTGTGCAGATCACCCTGCAACTGTTTACAGTCCTGTACAGATCCTTTTATATAGTATTGTCATCTGCAAACAATCTAATTTCTGATAGTAAACAATCGACACAATTATTCCTTAGAATAATGAATAGCAATGGTCCCAATACACTACTGTGCGGCACTCCCATTTTTAATTCAATTTCTTTTGATACTGCATTTCCTACCCAACTTTGTTTTCCACCTTTTAAAAATTCTTCTACCCAGCAAACCACTTTCTCATCCACTCCAATAGTTTTTACCTTATTTATTACCATTTTAAGGCTCCCTCTGTCAAAAGGCTTTGACAGATCTAGGGCTATCCTACCAGTTTGGTCTCACTTGTCCATTTCATCCAAAATATCTTGCATACATCCCACCAACTGAGATTTGCATGAATATCGTTGCCTAAAGCCTACTTGAAAACCACTTACGCTCCTCACGTTGTAGGATAACAGGCAAGTTATCCCAGAACCTACATATTTTTTTAAATATCTTTGCAATGTTAGAGTTCCATGGCCTGCTAGTATTACTCTTTTAAACAGTTTCTATAGCAACAAGTCAGATAGATATAACTAGGAGATTGCCTAGGTTGCTAGCGCTAAGGAGAACCTGCATATTAAGAAGTCCAATTATTTATTTGGAGTAATTAAAACTAAGTTAAACTGTTCTGAATATAAAAAAACTATCAGTTCATTTATTTAGTTTAGCTGCACATTCAGAGAATAAAATAAATAGCTCCACTTCGCAGCGAAATCACGAAGGTATTTTGAATCATAAAACATGATAAATATAAACAAAATCACGTCGGAAATACAATAACCTATATTTCTGATGTGGTTGCATATCAATCTCTCAATTAATTTACTTACCACTGATTTCAAGCTAATTGGCCTATAATTTTACACTATTTCTTACCCCTCCTTTATGTACCAGCACTATTATCTCACTTTGCCAAGCAGCATGTACCAAGACTCAATTTAAATAATATTTCAAGATAAGGTAGGCCTACAATGTCACAATCTGCTATCTTTAAGATATCTGTAGTAATATTATCTACACCGGCCCCTATGTTGTTTTTTTTTTTCAACTTTCTTAGTTCCTTCATGATATCCTCAGCATGATTTTCAAATTTTATAGTCTGCTCATTTCTAATTGTTTTGTTAAGCTCGTTATCCAATTCAGAACCACCTGTATCTGATTCATTGTCCCTAATGCTCTCACTAAACCAGTTACTTAAATCTCTGCCTTTTTCAAATCCTCCGTGCATTTCAACGATGCTAAGAAGGGACCAGGCATCAAGTGCAGCTAAAGGCGGTTTCACAAAATGTTGATTCTGTCATCAGTGTAAAGAAAATCGCTGAATTGTCAAACTGTTTTTGTGTGGATATTCATAAACTAGTTTGTTAAATATTAATACAACAAAGAAAATGTACATTCTTTAACACCAATAAGCTCAATAACAAAAAAACAAACAAAAAAAAACCAGAAAATATCATGTTTTCATGTGCTGAGTAGGGTATAATAATATGGCAGACCACTGTAAGTACTGCTTGAAAATAATACGTCTTGCAACTGACCATCTAAGTCCGCAGACGAATGTCGTTAGAACGGAATCGTGATCAATAGCTAACCCTACATGCGGATTGAAATATTACTTTTTACAATTTCTTAATGCATAAAATACCTTATATTTCCTTGCACTAGGTGAAATTAAGTCTTTGGTGATTAACACAAGGGTCGATTGCTGTATGTGCTGTATCAAGAATTTTTGAAAACCATGGTTGATTTCTTAATAGGGTTGAAAATTATGGGCCAATCAGTTTGATGTCAGTGATAAGTAAATTAATGGAGAGATTGGTATGCAACCACATCAAAAATATATGTGAGGAGCGTAAGTGGTTTTTAAGTAGGCAACGTGGCTTTAGGCAAGGGTATTCATGGAATCTCGGTTAGTGGGATATGTGCAAGATATTTCGGATGAAATGGTCAAGCGAGGCCAAATTGATAGTGTGGCACTAGATCTTTCAAAGGATTTTGACAGAATGAGCCATAAAATGGAAGTAAATAGGGTAAGAACTTTTGGATTGGATGAGAAAGTGATTTGTTGGGTAGAAGACAAAAAGTTGGAAAGGAAATGCAATATAAAAGATTTGGACGTAAAATCTGGAGTGCCACAGTGTAGCATATTGGGACCATTGCTATTCATTATTCTAATGAATAATTGTATTGATTGTTTACTATCAGAAATTAGATTGTTTGCAGATGGCATAATACAATATAAAAGGATCAAAATGGTAGAGGACTGTAAACAGCTGTTGGGTGATCTGGACAGGATTTCTAGTTTGGTTGGCAAACATGGAATGAAGATAAATGCAAAGCAGAGTCAGCTTATTAGATACGAAGATTAAAAAACTAATTATAATTATAAGGTAGGGAAAGAATTGCTTGTTGAAGATTTGAGATGTAAATATCTTGGCGTTACATTTGATAACAAGCTTTACTGGGCAGGACACATTAGACAGGTAGTAGGAAAGATTTCAAAATTCTGCACTTGTTGGAAAGCGTGATGAGGGGTTGTAAATGAAATGGGTTATGTAACTGTGGTCAGACCATGATTGAATATGGTAGTGTACTATGGCATCCACATTTTGAGTATGGAGAGGGTGCAAAAAGGGCTCCTAGGTTTGTTTCTGGAAACTACCGGAGAATGCAATCAGCAATGGTAAGAGCTGGAATGGGATTCATTGGAATACAGGAGGAGAATGAAGAGAGTAATGTGAATGTACAAGACGTATTTTGGTGAAGAGCAAGGAAAGATATTGGTGTATGAATGGAAGGGAAAGGATGACCATGACCACAAGCTGCTACTCAAGTATAGGAAGCTTCTCTTTTTTAGCTAAGGTTATTGGGGATTGGAATTAGTTACAAAGAGAAATAATGAATAATGTAACAAAAACATTGAAAGAATTTAAAGTTGAAATTTGTGGAAGGCAATTGTAGGAGGGTGCAGGTAATAGGGGAGGGGGAGATGGTTGTTAAGGGAAATTGCTACTGGAGCATGTGCTCCGTTGCAATAAAATTAAATATATTGGCATTTGATAACCAAACCAGCTTAAATCATTAATAAAACCAAAATTTCTCGTGCCTTAATTTAACTGTGGAGCTCATGCTTTCTTTGTTGGCAATTCTTGTCACCTAAATACCCCCCTTTTTTTAAATGTCTTCTATAATTTGAGTGTAAAATCCTCCCGATATACTTTTTCAATTTACAAATTTTAAATTCCTTTAGCATTTCTATTCATCACTTCACTTTGTAATTATTTCCAATCCCCGACACCCTTACCTACAAAAGAAAAGTTTCACACTCCCATATGAATGGAATTGAGTGCCAACTCGTGGTCATATTCGTCTTTCTTCTTCCATGCACTATTCGTAATTCTTAGACCAATTCAAGCCCCTTCACCAATATGTGCCTTGTTCATTCCCAGCACTCCCTCTCCCTGTCCTCCAATGACTTCCAATCCAGCTCCTTTATCTTATCAGATACTGTATGGGTCTTATGATAATTTAAACAAACAAATCTTACTGCTTATCTTTGCACACCTTCCAACTCCTGTATTTGATACACAAAAGATGGGTTCCAAACTACACCTCCTTATTCAACCAATGGTTTTATAACCCAATTCCCTAACTTCGTTCGTACAACCTCTTGTCACCTCTCCAGTAAATGTAGAATTTTGAACACATGCCCAACGTGCTCTGCCCAGTTGAGTTTATCATCAAACATTACATCAAGGTATTTACACTTCAAGCCTTCAACAAGCAATTCCGACTCCAACCTTTAATCATAAACAATCTTTAGTTTTTTATCTGTGTACCTAACTAGCTCAATCTACTTGGCATTTATCTTCATTCCATGCTGACCTCCCAATTTAGATATTCTTAGGTCACCTTGCAGCTATTCAGTCTTCTCGTCTATTGATCCTATTATATACAGTTATGACATCTGCAAAAAACGTAGATTCTGAGAGCAAACCATCAAGACAATCATTCATTAGAATAATGAACAGCAATGGTCCCAATACACTACCCTATGGCACTCCCATATTTATTTTCTCTTTAACACTTTGCTTTCTGGTTTTTAAGAATTCCTCTGCCCAGCAAGTAACTTTTTCGTACAATCCAATAGTTTTCAGTTTATGTAAAACCATTTTATGACTCGCTCATAAAGAAAGCTCTAGTGCTACACTATCAACTTGGCCTCTCTCTGAAATATCTTGCATATAGCTCACCATCTGAGATTCACATGAATATCCTTGCCTAAAGCCATGTTCTCGATATGCAAACAGTTTCTTTCCTCCAAGACATTTCTGATGTAGTTGCATATCAATCTCTCCATCATTGTTCTATCACTGATTTCAAACCTATTTGTCACCTCCCCCCCTTTTCCCCCTTTTTATGAACAGTTACTACTATTGCTCTTTCATAATCTTCTCGTAAGCAGCAAGTCTCCAGATTCATTTTAAATAAAATTTCATGGTAAGGCACAATATTGTATCGCACTATGTTTAATACATCTGTAGTAATATTATCTAGACCAGTCCCTTTGCATGTACATTTTTTTTCAGCTTTGAGTTCCTTCATAATTATGGTGCAACAAACATCAACAGTTTTGTTTCTGCTCCAGGCTGCATTTTACCTAACCACCGCTCATATATTGGCATTTAAATCCCATAAGTTGCTCTGCATTAGAGCACATTTTAAGATCACATTTTTCGTAACACTCTCTCTTGTTTGCTATTCTGTTCGATTTATTATTGAATGTACTAGCTTTGAGTCCGTCAAAAATGACTGTTTGAAAGCAGTATCCTGGCAGTTCATTTTTTTTTTTTTTATTATTTTTTTTTTTGCATTTGGTTAATTATATGGAATTGTTATTACATAATGATAATGGCCTTGATTTTGTAATGTTCTACATATTTCATTTGCAGTTCACATAACAATACAATAGTAACTTATACTGAATTAATGACGATGTATGTATATCTGAACCAATAAAATTAAAAACAAATTAGGAACCCAAAAAACTTTTGCTATTCATGTAATATCAGTTTTATTCCTGGTCCAAACACAACTCGGCATGATAAATATGGAACTACTTTCACCCGCATTAATTGATACCTTTAGTAACATGGCGCTTTTGAAACCAGTTAAATGGTTTGTAAGACTGATTTCAGAGTGAATTATGCTGTAACAAAATGTGGCAGTTGCGATTCTGGTCAACTTAGCCACAACCTCCACTAATACTGCATTAAAAAATCATAGCTTCTGTTAAACTCGTGTGAATAACAACTGGCATCACCTATGGTGGTAGTCGGAATTTATCCCGAAAAAAGCTTGTATAGAAAAGTGAATAATCGTGTTTAATGATATTTTTGTGATATAAGTACCATACTGTGGTTAGATAATTGGAGTATCTGCCTATGATTTATTTAAATAAATGCGCTTTACTTTAAATGACGGAAAGTATAATATAAAAAACGGATAACTATCATTTATCTGAGTGATCCATTTCGCGATTCATACATTTCGTGTAAACTTTCTCTGAGTTATTGATAAATTTCATTGTTTCTTTTTTTCTGCCAAAAAAATTCTTAGGTTATGTTTTAACGTTGTTTTCATAACTGATACAGATAATATAACGCAAACATGGAATACACTTTTCCTTGCATGAATTTCTGCTTCTGGTTGTCGTAAGAAAACAAAAAGCAACATATAAATTTTAACGAGCATACCAATTGTAACGTATGATTGCCTCACATTAATTTTTTTGTCCCTGTTCTTCATATGTTTATGCAGTTACTTTCAAAACAGAATATTACGTTTTATCTGGCAACGCAGTTACATTATAGCAGAGGCCATGAGAAATTAAAGTTTATTTTCATTAGCGACATGTTCCTGAAAAGTATTCGTAGTTCCACATTTTTCAGTCAAAATGTTTTTTCACATTTTTTTAGAATAAAATGTTACGAAATCAAACTTAATGCCTGTATTATAGCAATTAATTTCATAGCAGTTGCGTATGTATTAAACTGTGTAAGTAATTTCTAATATCTCTGCTCACCGCTATTTGGCTGCAAGAGTATCGTTGTTGAATTGCAGTTTATAAATTGAGTTGTTGATTTAAATCTACATAAAAAGAAAAACTTAAATCTCATTTAATAGCTAACACGTTAATCAAATTCTAACGGTGTAATCTATGATGGTAGTAGGAATTTATTATGGAAAAACTTGTAAGGAAAAATGAATAAGAATCATTTTAAATTATATCTTTCGTGATATGAGTACCTTATTCTGGTTAGATTACCAGCATATTTGGTTAGAATTTTATTTAAATAAATGCATTTTACTTTAAATGATGGAGGCTTAATTTAAAAAATAGATAACTGTTATTTATTTGACTAATACATTGCGCGGTTATGTACGTTTCTCTGAGTTTTTAATAAACTTCATTGTTTCTTATTGTCTGCCAAAAAAAATTCTTAGGTTACCCTTAACCTAGTTCTTTTAACTGATACAGATAAAATAGTGTAAACATTGAATACCCTTCTCCTTAGATGAATTTCTGCATGTAGTTGTCGTAAATAAACAAAAAGCAACATGGAGGAACGATTGTAATATGGCGGCTGTTAATTCGTGAGTGACGGCAGGCACATGACCGTTCTCTAGACAATAGGTATAGACAATGTGCGCAGACTCCTGACAACGCATTTTATATAAAAGGATTGTGTGTCATTACCCATCACTTTTTTTAAACTAGATATAACTTTTCGCATCAGTACTGTACCCTTGCTACATATCTTCATTTTACCATCGCCTGCAATATATTATCTCAGACATTGCCGATATATCAATAGCCTACTTCTTAGCCATTCCCCACCCTTCCCCCACAACCCAGTTAGTCATTGGTTGATGTTCGTTGTGTACACACATATGTAGCCTAATGGCCCGTTTTTCTACCATCGATGAAGGCAGATGCTGAAATATTTTGTATTGTGTGTTTGTTTGTCAGCATAAGTGTTCCCTCTCATCACAGCTGTCCACTTTAGTGTAATTTGCCATTCATAGCAGTGCTACTTCCATATAGATAACTGCATCATCAGAAAACTGATCTTAATGTTGTCTCTGAGATTGTGTATAAAAATTAGCCATCCCAAGATGTTATCAGTGCTGTAGCTTCATTTTTAGACTGGTTGTACCAACTGGACATTGTAAGAACAGAGACTTTCCTGGTGTATGCTTGCAATGAAGTTTTCACAAGTTCATGGGTGTACCTTCGGATCTGGCAGTACACCCATGAAGACTTCATTGCAACTAGACATAGATTTGTAAATGCTAGCAATGTTCTGGTCCTTGTATATGTTTGTAGATTTCACTCTAGCTGCTTAGCCATACAATAAATAACAAGAAAGGTAAGAATTGGTCCTATGCAATTCCTTGAGGAATACACAAAGTAAAATCTTGATTAGAAGGGGTTTTCCTGTCAATGATGTACTGTTAACTAACCAGTAAGACACCTCATATCCATTCATAAATCTGATCCAATGTACTGTGTGCTGGAATCTTCTCTAATTGTGTTGTACAGGGTCAAAAGATTTCTTAAAATCCAAGCAACTTGCACCACCTTGTGAACCAGCACCAATAGTTTTCATTAAGTCATTTGAAGGTCAGGCCAACTGTTTCACATGATCTGTTCTTATGGAATCTATTTTAGTTTGGTATAAGAAACTCGTTTTCATCTTAAAACCTCATAATCTTAGAGCATATAACATGCTGCAGAACTGTACTGCAGTCAGATCTTTTATATATGTGTTGGTGATTCCTAGGATCCCTCTGATCTACTTCCTTGAAAATGGGAGTTGCCAGGACTATTTTCCATTTGGTAGGTACTTTTTTCTCTTCTTAAGATTTACAGATTATATTGGACAAAAATGGTTCTGTCATGTATTCTGAAAATAGTATTTCTGGGATACCATCAGGACCTGGCACTTAACTACACTTCAGAAGCTTTAATTGCTTTATAATATTAGGGTGTGTTAATGTGGGAGGCAAAAATAAAAATTCGTGATTTCTGTGAATGAGAGGGTCCAAAAACTTGCCTTTTGATGTGTAGTATCATAATTTAAAAGAGTTTTCCTTATTCATAAAGATTTAGCTTGGTAAATTTGCGCATGATTATAATCAGTATTGAAATTTCCGAAAAAAAAATTGATAACTTAATATAAACTTCAACAAAATTTCCTCAAAAAGTGGTTTAATGAACTCATACAATTGTATTTAAATTTTGTCTTTATTATCAAACACTGAAAATACATTGTAAGAAAAGTTAAAAGCTTCAACCAACAATATTCATCAAATCTTGCTTCGATTCATTCCTAGACATAATTCTTCTGCTTGCTTCCTGGCCTCTAATGAATCCTTCTCGTTTCTCATGAGTATACACTTTGCTAGAAGCCTCTGTTACTTGTTTCACACACCTCTCTATGGACTGTCCATGACATGGCCACTTTGGAACTTGCATTGGCTTTTCAAGAAATTTTTTTTTTATTTCTGATACTTTGAGTTTACAGGTAAGTGGAGGTTCATATACATTTTCTGACCAGTCTATCAGTTCCAAAAGGGAAGTTACATTTGGATTTACTGCAGGTGTTTTCCTAGGCCGAACAGATAGGTCTCCTGGAGTATCATCATCTTCATTCCTTAATTGAATTATCTTCTGGACCCCAACTTTTCTTTCTTCTTGGTCTTCCAAGCATAAAAGTGTATGAAGCACCATTTCACTAAATGCAAACCACGAAGAACGTTGGATTGTTGGCAAAACGATATCTGCTACTGCCTTCTTCTGATATTTTAGAAGCTTTAATTGATAAAGAATATGGCGAGGTCCTTCCACCCAAGAGAATTTTGATTTGATTGTAAACCAGCAGGGATAGTAAACACCAACAATGTATTCCACAATAAGTTGTAACTTCAAGTTCTTGCCTTTAAGGCCATGTTTTGAAACCCATATGCGACAAATTCTATTTGCAGATGTTAACCACCGAGAGTGGCTTATGGGACCAATTTCTAATAATGCCAGATCAGTTGGAAGTACACCTGTCCTTATGGCCTGAGTTATCCTGTAACCATAAGCCTGATCTGTAAAGAGATCTTTGACAACAGCGTCACTCAATGAAACCAAAGATTCTGGAAAAGCTATTCTGACAAATGAGGGATTGATTTCAAGTTCTGTTGCAGCATCAAGCATATTGCCAATCTTACCACTCCACTTGTTGTTAGATAAAGTTTTTCCATCCAACTCTGTGATCAAGTGCCACAAAGGTAGCTCATTAGTATGAAGAGCACAAACCAACCAGATGAGTTTACGATTCAGCTTTACCTCAACCCAATGCACGACTCCTCCTTCCCATCCAGTGTTAAAATTCGTTGCGTCAACACCAATAGCCTGCAAACTTCTATCAATGTTGTTTTTCTTTAAAAAATCTACAAGATGGTTAGCAATAACTTCAGCAGGTTTCCTTTTCGTTAAGTATTTGTCTGGAGTAAAATGGCAAAGATAACTTCCACCTGGCTCACTGCAAACAGTGTAATGCTCTTCTTTCACTATATCTGGAAACTGATGACTGAGTTATCTGCTTGGAACAGAACTTTAGTGGAATCTTGGCGCCCATCAAAGAAGATACATTCAGTATTGGATGTCCGGCATTGAACATGGAACTCTTCATCAAGTGATTTTTCTTATGCCCTTTTTACTTTATTGTGATCAACCACATGTCTCCTGTCTCTTTCAGTAATTAATCCAGCGTCCAAAAATGCAGCTGTTGTTATGGCAGCTGTAGCACGTAGGCCAACACCATATCTAATACTTTGCAATGCAACATTGTTCGATTGTAATGTATTATACCGACTTGTATTTGAATTAGAAGGTACATCAGACTAATCACATGGAATTTGCAAGGGATCTTCAGATAGATCATCTGTAAAGTCAGTTAGCTCTTCATCTTCGTCAGAGAAAAAAACTTCATTTGTTTGAAATGTTAACTCGTCCTTTCTTTTCTGCTCATATTCAGAAATTCTTCTTAATTCATCTTCTTGCCTCTTCTGCTTTTTAATTTGTCTTCTGTGCTCAGGTACATCTGGTAATCCAATTTGATGCTGTCCATCAGATCCAACCTTCTCTCTTTGACTCTTAATAAACAAAAGTTCTTTAACAGGGATTTTCATATACTTAGAACAAGAACAGGAGTGTGCACTTCATGTTTACAATCAGTAGCACCTGGACATCCACTCTCAAATTCTGAACATAGCTTGATCTCACACTTGCAATTGAGGATGTCAAAGAGCTTGTCTAACGTTGCTATGAAAGCCTCATTCACTTCCAGTTTTCCTCTGCCAAGCGATATGTTTTTGGCCTTTTCCCAGTTTTCTACTATCTTCTTCAGGACTGTGACTCTCGAATTTAAAATTGGTACCACAAAAGAACTGTTTGCTCGCTCCCACTGTTCAATCACTTTTAGATAAATATCCTTTGCAAGATTGGCTGCTGGGTAATTTCTGATATTCTCTCTACTCTGCTCTCTTAGTAGAAGCCCATATCTAAGAACATCACGCAGAGTGGGTAGTTCGGAAGGCAGCATTTCTCGACCAGTTCCAATTAAATTACTCATGTGAGTGGATGTTGCCAGTCTTGTCTTCCTTTTATTATCCATGGTTCCGAATTTTTGTATATTACAAGTGGAAGAAATTATTCATTCCTGAAAAAAAGAAGAAATATAAAATGTCACTATTTGTATGATATTAATAAAAATACTTGGCTGCAAATGTGTATTGCTCTGTTTAAAAACTTTTACGAGTGAAATAATTTTTTTTTACAGATATTATAGTTTGATGTAAGTACTAGCAGAGTTCCCGGCATTGCCCGGTTTAGTTGTTGATTTACCCATACACTGTTTTTATTTATGCAATGAGTAACATGTTCCAAGTTTCATACAATTTGGGCCATTAATTTCCGGAATTAAAGCATACCTAGATTCATCCCCACCTTACCAAGAAAGAAGTGGGTTTAATTTGATTTATCCGTACACTATTTTTATTCGTCCGAACAAATTCATACTTACCACTGATTCATACTTTCACTGATTTCGTATCCGGCAATTTCCGGTACTAAACTAACCGGTGATTTAACAGCACACTTCCAAGAATGGGGTGGTTTGGATGCTTTGATGCGGAATGTCGGTTTCATTTTAGTCCAGGTTACATTTCAACCTAATTAAATTTGCCAATGCTACTGCTCGAAAATCGAAACATTACGCACATTATTCGAAAATCGAAACATTACGCACATTATTATATACCATATACATAAAAATGTATCTGGAATTTATCTGTTTATTCCGGCATTACACAAAAAATACATATTTTGAGTGGATTTTCAGAATTTGAAAGTTTGGGTTCAAAATTAACATTTTACGTATATCTTAAGCTCTTACAACACATTTACTTTAAGAATAATCGAGCATTATCTGAAAACTGCTGAATCAATTTTGAACGAGTTTTTGTAGCGTCAAACATTAGATGTGTTTGATTGTGGTGGCTCATCTGCCGCTGGAGTTAAAAAAAAAAAAATCTCATTATGTTACTTCATCTTGCACTGTAGCTCAAAATTGTATTCACAGTTGTATATCAGTTATTCAGAAATAAGCGAAAATAAAAAAAAGAAATTCTTTACTTTCGATTTATTTCAGGGATTTACATACTATGGCACCATGATTATCACAGAAACTGAATTACGAAACAGCGCAATAAATTATGAAATGAAGAAAAGCTGCTTTGTTTTCCTAAACTGTTTTTATTTGCAACTCTAAAGGCTTAATACAACGTTCTATTTCTATTACAAGCAATCAGCCTACGCATTAATTATTATGAACACAATGAGTCTACTTTCAGCTTCAAACACCAGATATTTTTGTCTGACATTCGATATATCGAGAACTTAAATAGATTACAATACGACTGACATCTAGAGTCAGAAAGTAAGGACAAATTTAATGTTGAGCTCCGGCCCAAGAGGTATACGTCACATCCTGAGTATTTTGCTTGTGAAACCATGTAAAATCGAAAAATGGATGGCCGGACAGGGATTTGAATACAGGTGATCTCGAGTTCAAGGCTTGAGCGCTACCATTCAGTCGTCAAGCTCACTTTATAGTTTAATTTAATTGTGATAGATCACACGCCCCTGTAACAAATTCTCCACACACCCTTTTTCGCCTAACAGAGTATTTTTGCCGTTTGAGTTAAGTTTTTGTATCTCAGAAATGTTGCATTTAAACTTTCTTCCCAAGGAAACAAAATCACATGTCGATTTAGTACTATAACAGTATTCGTCTAACCAGAAAACCTTTCAGCTGTGGCGTTGCAATTTCGTGATGTATTCTTATGTAACACCACAAGACAAATCAAAACTGAAGATTTTATATATATCTCGTTTACACTTCTCGTTAAACCAGATGATGGATTCTTATCTAACTTGACGAGACAATTGAAAGTGAAATGTAAAATATTGTTTTGTCCTTGGGATATTGTATCTCTAAATTGAGGTTGACAGTTTGAAACGCAACCTGGACCAGAAAAAAATCTCAAAATCACAAGATACTAAACGCTGGACATATACAATGTGAGTTCTGTTTTCTTTCTAGCATTTGTGAACAAATTGAGAAGAAAGTCTTTGTCAAAAGGAAATAATCTATACCTATAAATAATTTTTGACTTTCGAAATATCGAGAGCTAAGCTAGATGTGTATTTTTTTACTATGTCTGTCTCATTGAGTTATATAAGAATTCATCATCAAATTGCAGCACAACGGTTGATGTAAAAACTGCATGAGTCGCAAGGTACTGCACGCTACATCAGAAACACGCGCGTATAGCGCAGAATTGCAGCTTAATATATATATATATATATATATATATATATAAAATCAGTATATACAGGTACACCAAAAAATGTTCAGTTGTCCTAAGCCGTTATTATTCTCAACACTAAAGGTTTAGTACATACTTCTAATGATATAAAACCATCAGCGTATGTATTAATTACAATGTTGCGATTCCGTGTGGATTCCTGTGTAATACCACAAGAAAAATGAAAATTTAAGATTTTTTAAAAATATATTTCGATTACACGTCTTGCTAAATGTTATCTCACAGCTTAGATTGAAATGCGGCCTGGACGTGAAAAAAAAATTCGAGTAAGCCAAATCGACGATGTGTTCTTATCTAACTTGACGAGACACATTGAAAGAGAATAGTAAAATATTGGGTTATCTTGCTTTGTTCTTGAGATACTGAATCTCTAAACTGAAATGGTTAGTTTGAAACGCAACCTGGACCAGAAAAAAGTTCGACAGTGTTACAAGGCACTACACGCTGGATAAGTACAAAGGGTGTTTTGATTTCTTTCTAGCGGTTGTCAGGGCCGGCGTTTGGGGGGGGGGGGGGGTAAGCGGGTCAAATGTACCCGGGCCCACCGGCTGATGGGGGGCCCGATCACCGGCTGCAGGGGTTTCTAGCGCCGGCCCTGGCGGTTGTGGTCAAGTTGAAACGTAGTTTGAAGCAAAAGAAAATTGTCATGAAGGGAAAAAAACTATACCTATAAATAATTTTTGACATTTGATATCACAAGAACTAAGCGAGATACGTAATTTGTTTTTACTATTTGTCTCTCACCCACACTTCTGTTGATCTTAAAAACCATTGCATTACTAAACAACGCGATAAAATGAATAAAACCTAGATTAAGTGAGAAACACGCGTGTATAGCGTATAATTGCAGCCTAATATCAAAAAATGTTCAGTTGTCCTAAGCCGTTATTATTTTCAGCACTAAAGTTTTAATACAAACTTATAATGATAAAAAAAAACATCAGCGTACGTATTAATTACTGCGAACGGAATGAATCTATCAGCACCAAACGCCTGATGCTGTTATTATTCCTATCACTAAAGGTTGAATAAAACTTCAGATGATAAAAAGATATAATATTTCAAGTTTTGTTCAGTGTGGAGTATGAAAAAATTGTTATTATTGTAAATTGCTCATTAAATGCTATGGTCAGAGATATTGTATTGTAGTTGTGTGTTTAGTGCGAAGTATTCGATATCTAGTGATTCCTCCTGTGGATTTTCTCACCATACGTTCAGAATTTCATTTAATGCTCCTATATTATTTAACGTTGAAACATAAGACATACCAGACAAGTGAATTAAGATTCTAAGCTTTAAAACGGTGAAAACCCCATCGAAATCTGCTCCGTAGATTCCGAGTTTTTATAGATATAGATAGATATTCTTAACCTTAGAGCAGAAGTAAAAACAGAAATAATGATAAGAAAGCACTTCTTCAGAGAAGACAGTTTGCTGCGATTTTTACATGAAACAGGAAAATGTCATGAAATTGAAGTAGCTATTTACCAAGAAAACCAATGTAATTGCCAGTTCATGTAAATATATTTGTGAATAGCTAACCAAAACACAACTTTTTGACTCCCCTCATTTTTTGAAAAAGGAAGTTGAAAAATTCGACACGCCCTATTATAATATCTGCGTGGTTTATACAGTGCTTATCATCAAAAACATTTTGTATCTTCAAGAAGAAAAACAAATTTATATTTTGATGCATTGATTTGACCGATAAACACTCTTCATTTTTCTGTTCACACCTGTTTCTGATATTCCTATCTTTTAAGCTAAATCCATGCCATAATGGTTCCTTTGAAATATTTATGAAGTATCAATATTCAAAATGCACTTGATGGTATAAGAGGTGATATCAAAGCTCTATTGGGTAGTTTAAAAACTAGCATAATAGAAGATGTTGTTGAATTTAAAACAGCTGTTAATCAAGCAATAATTGAGTCCCTGAAATTCCTCAGAAACTACCCCAGATGTATCAAACCTAAAGATTTAACTAAACTTAATATGAAAATGAACACAAATTCTCTGATTACTGCTTCATCAATGTGCAGTTTTGTACTGATATTTATATTTTTGTTCACTTTTTAATTGCTCTTATTACTAAGCCCCGGATTTTTAGGTTCTAAAAAACCAAATTTAGGTTTATTCAACTCACGTTTTAGGCTTTTATAGGTTTTTAAAATTCTGATTTAGGAACTTACATGTTTTTAAGGGAAATAAAATTTAAAACACGCTATATATACTGCCATAGTGTTAAAAACATTGTGACTTTATAGTACAATGTCAAGTAGTCCTTAAAAACTTCTAACATGGCATTGCTCGATCACATTATAACATGCAAAATATTATGTTCAAAACATTTCGTCTTTATTGTGTATGGTAAACAACTCATTTAAAACTTCTAATATGACACTGAACAATGAAATATTTTGATAGATTTTCAGGAGTAAACCCTCCTCTCTCTTCCCGTTAAAATTCTCTTGAATGCGGAAAAACTACGCTCTACGTCACGTGAGGTAAGAGGGGCGAACTTCATATCAGCGATTTACTTAGAGGACACGGCCTATGTGTTCCATCCTCTTGAAATCTATACTGCAAGCTAAAACAACTCCTGCTTCTATAGACACTCCAACTGGTCCAGGAGCCACTTTGGCCCTCACTTCTTGGATGATATGAAGTGCTTTCATCAACGGTAGAGTACCTGCTTCCAAATTCTTGATTGAAAATTCTAAGTTGTAAAAATTTGCCTTTGTATATGTCAACTCCTGTACAGCTGGTACTGAGTGCAACACTATCTTTGCATTTACTATAGCAATAGCTTCACTTTCATCTAATGATTTGATGATCTCCATGATTCTTTCATAGTTTTCTGCATAATAAATTGAGGCTGAGAGCAAGGTATCCCATCGTGTCACTACTGGCTCGGGAAGGAGGGGTATTGATGGAAGCTTTTCCCTAAAAGTAACGACTCGACTTAGCGCTTTCAGGAATATTTTCTTCACTGAAGAAATTATCTCGTTAACTACAGGGTGCTGTTCCCGAATTTTTTCAGCTACCCGGTGGAGCCCATGAGTTAGTCAGGTGACATGCGCCATTCGGGGATGGAATGCCTTCAAACACTCCCCTGTTTTGATCATATAAGCTGCACTGTCTGTCACAAACAACCGCAACTTATCCTAGTGTTTTGGATCTGGCCCCAACACCTTTAATGCATCCCTTACAGAAATTGCCACAGTAGACTGGTTTGTCGTTGGAAGTTCTCTACACATGACATGGGGTATACTAGGTTCCTCAAATGCGAGCTTGCCCATTACAGCGCTGGCTGTGTATCTGCCGTAGGCATCTGTCGTATCATTTATACTTAACCAAATGAAATGGTCAGCAATGTCCACCAGTATTTCTTCAATGGTTTTCTCATACATCTGAGGCAATTAATTCTTTCTTAAAGTGGATTCATCTGATATTTTTCTGTTACAAAATTCTTCCAAAAAGGTTTTCAGGACTGCGTTCTGGAGTGTTGAAACTGGTATATTAGCGGCATTGAGGCTTTACAGAGACACAGGTTAAATGATTCTTCTGCCCCCAGCTTTGAACTTGTAATGAAACTCTGCTTCTGTTCGGAAGCATTTCTCCTGGTAACATTTGCCAAATGAGTAGCTGAATTCTGATACTGTAGTATGTGGGATTGTTTTTCTGCAGGCACCTATATAGAAGGCAAAAATTAGAATAGTCCACCTGAATATAACACCCCTGATAATACCCAGTAAATATTACAAAATTTCATCCAACAGTCTAGACTCTGTCACTTTATGTTATTTTAGAAATGAAAACAAATAAATGTATTTTTTTTAAATTACAAAATTATACGTATATTAAACAAATTAAACTTACTGATTTTTACACATTCCTTGACAATATATAATTTTCCCATCTGCAGAAAAGTTATTATCCGTTCCAATCCACTCTCGCAGGAGACTACTTCTTGAGGATTTCTGTTTAGGCATGATTACCTTTAAAGAAGGAACTAAAAGTATGTAGGCCTACACAATGTTTTAATTTCCGTGTTACCACTGAACGATGACGGTATACAACTGTTAATTTCTCAGAAAGTATTTGCGTTCCTGAGATTTTTAATGTTTAACATGCTATGTTTGAAACTTGCTTTGTCGATTTGTTTCTACTGAATGTAAACCTTTGTAATAATGTGAAGTTTCCACACCACATTGTTACAGCTTTTCTCAATGTTACCGTCAACAATGGGTTTAAAACACATCATTTAATATTGTGGTGAATAGTTATTCAAATTTTAAAATAAATCCATATGTTTTACACGTAAAGGTAGTCCGTTTACCCTCCAAGTTCAGGCTTCACCCTCGGACTCTACAAGGGATCCTCCTTGGATCTTAGGATTCACGTAGTAATAGATACTAGGCTGGGAGTCTCTGGTAGATAGACGACGCACGTTTCGTATAAACTTATTGGTAAACATTCGTACTCCCACTTTCACTTACGAGTGTAGTGAAATACTTCGTCCACCAACCTATTTGGGTCGGCATGACAGGAAAGATAAAATTAGAGAAATAAGGTGCCGCACTGATTCTTATATGAATTCCTTTTTTCCTCGTACCATTAGGGATTGGAATGCACAACAAAGAGATTAGGTTTGGTGCCTGAGCACCCTCTGCCACCCACAGTTTTGTGATTTGCAGAGTATATATTTAGATGTAGATACAGCTAGAGATAGTGACTGTCCAGATCGCCCAGGTGACATTAACTTGGATGGATGTAGAAGAAGAAAACGAAATTTTTGACAAGGAAGTGGTAAAAGGAAGCAGCCGTACAGGGGCGTAGCTACCATATGGCTAGGCGGTGCAGTGCACCAGGGCCCCCGAGTACAGCTGAGGGGGACCCCAAGTGCAGCTCACAGGGGCCCACGGGCCTTATGGGCAAATGGGCGACCCTTTTTTTTAAGCTCTGAGGGCCTTGTGAACCTATATACGCTACTGCTCAGGGAGCCCCCACCAGCAACTTGGCAGAGCTAAAAATAAGTCGTCCATCTGGCCTGAGGACCCAAATTTTTTTTTGCACCGGGGTCCTTGTTTACCACTGCAGCTGTAGCCTGTCAATAAGACATTGTTCCGGCATTTGCATGGAGGGGAAAAGGAAAACCATGGAATACCAATACAGAACAGCCGACGATGGGGTTTGAACCCATGGCATCTCCCGCAGTCCGGATTACTAGCCCGCGGCCCGTACCACGGAGCTAATCCAGGTCGATCATTTGTTTTATTTAAGTAACAAAATTACAGTCGGACTGGATCAGTACATCGAATTAGGTCCTTTTAGGTTCTAAAAACCGAATTAGGTCATTTTAGGTCATAACATACAAAATAGGTTATTTTAGGTCCTATAAAATTTATGAATATTATTAGTTTATACAAAAGATGAAAAAGAAAGTTAAAATTTCGAGAATATTAGGTTGGGAACAAAATAGGTTCGAATCCTAAGAATCCGGGGCTTACTTATTACATACGACTTGAACAATAGTGTAATGGAAAAGGAATGCGATGTCGACATTGATGACTTAGGAGATCCTGTTTTGAGGACAGAATTTAATAAAGCTCTAACTGACTTGAAAGCAAATAAGGCAGTTGCAATTGATGAGACCCCTGCAGAGCTTCTTAAATCCCTAGGAAAAGAAGGAATCGAAAGTTTATTCAAGTTGTTATCAAAAAGTTATGAAATAGGAGAAATTCCAACTGATTTTAATAAAAATATCATCTTCATACTTCCAAAGTAAGCACAAGCCGACAAATGTGAAAATTATCGCACCATTAGTCTAACATCACATGCTTCAAAATTACTGACCAGAATAATATACAGAAGGATGGAAAGGGTAGTAGAAGAGATAGTAGGTGAAGATCAGTTTGAGTTTAGGAAAAATCGCGGTACAAGGGAAGCAATTATGTCTTTAAGATTAATACTTGAAGGGCGGATCAAGAAAAGCAATGATATTTTTATGGCATTTGTTGATTTAGAAAAAGCTTTTGATAATGTTAGGTGGGTCAAAATGTTCAAAATTTTAAAGAAGACAGGTCTAAAGTATTGAGATAGAAGAATACTCTATAAACTATATAAGAATCAAGTGGCTATAATAAAAGTAGAGAATCACGAGAGACATGCATTCTTTAAAAAGGGTGTGAGACAAGGATGTAGTCTATCCCCGTTAATATTCAACTTGTATGTAGAAGAAGCAATGAAGAAAGTCAAAGAAAAATTTCCATGTGGCATAAGTTTTCAGGGAGAAAAAATCAGTATGCTACGATTTGCTGATGACATTGTCTTGTTAGCAGAGAAGGCTGAGGATATTGAGAAGTTATTGAATGGCATGAACAAATACTGAAGGAAGATTTTGGATTGAATATAAATCAAAGCAAGATGAAATGTAGCAGAAATGATACCAATACTAGTAGATTAAATATAAAAATTGGATCGGATGCAATAGGAGAAGTAAGTGAATTCTGTTTCTTGGGAAGTAAAATTACAACCGATGGCCGAAGCAGGAATGATGTTAAAAGCGGAATAGCACTAGCAAAAAGAGCCTCCATGAAAAAGAGAAACCTTTTAGTTTCAAATATTGATCTAGGAATTAGAAAGAACTTTTTAAAATTCTATGTGTGGAGTGCAGCGCTTTATGGTAGCGAAACATGGACTTTGGGAATACCAGAAAGAAAGAAGATTGAAGCATTTGAAATGTGGTGCTACAGAAGAATGCTGAAAATTAGGTGGACAGACAAAGTAAGAAATGAACGGGTTTTGGAGATGATGGGTGAAAAAAGAAGTTTATGGAAGAAGCTTACAGAAAGAAGAGACAGGCTGGTAGGTCATATTTTGAGACATGCTGGATTGGTTAATTTGTTAGTGGGGGGAACAGTCGAAGGTAAGAACTGTAAAGGGAGACAGAGATTAGAATATATGAAGCAGATAATTGAGGACGTGGGTTGTAAGGGTTATGTAGAAATGAAGAGGTTAGCACAGGATAGGTTGGATGGAGGATTGCATCAAACCAGTCAAAAGACTGACGACAGAAAAAAAAAAAAAAAACCCATAAGATAACCTCTTTGGCTCATTATCTGCAGTTTTTCCTTGTTTACCGTATAAAAAGCTTATTAAAAATTGGTAAATCAGTATGTGTATCTGGATAGAATTCCAGGTCTGTTTTTCTATAATATTTTTGTAAAACTGTTTCGATCATTGGCTATAATGGTGTCTGACAATACTTTCAGCCTTCTGTCAATGTCTGTTAGATAGTTGTTACAAGTTGCATTTAACAAGCTAATACCTTTGTAGTTCTCACTTTTATTTTATATCCTTTTTCAAACAATCATGTTACTTCACTACTAGTTTGGGGAAGTGAAGTATCTGCTGGATGTCTGAGAAAGAGTAGTTGTGTTGTATGGCATGTAGTTCTCTGCAATAAAGATTGAAGTGGTAGTTCCTAAGAGAAAGAAGAGTAGGATAGACACAGCATATCACTTGGAGTAGGGAAAATAAAGGAAGTTGAGTGTTTAAGATATTTGGGAAGCTGGATTAAAGAAACAGGGTGGAAAGAAATGAAATTGGAAGATATGCAGATTAATTTTTTTAAGTGTGTCAGAGATTGATATGGAGTATAAATCTAAGCAGATCCAGCCAGTGGTTCGGAGATGCTCAAGATGATATAACTTGCGCTGTTTATCATTTGGCTGGAATTCTGTTTTTCTATCAGCATTCATCATGTAGTTGTGGTAATCTTCTGTGAAGGCTTATATTTCAATAATTTCCATTTTTGATATTGTCATGTCCTGTAGCTTTTTCACGTTTAACTCTCCATGTTAATTCTCATAGTTCAAGTGTTTTAGTGGGTATGTGGAATACTGTAGGCCTACTAGTTTAATATCTATATCATGAGTATGGTCTTTACACTTGCTCTATAAATTCCCTACATATTGTTTTAAAATGTGCAACATCTTTTTCTGCGCTATTGAGGTATCTTGTAAGTCAGTTCTTGCTTTCCATTTCCTGATGTTTCTTGAGTCTCTAGTGAGGTGCTTATCTCCTTTCTGGCTATGATTATATTCTTCACTATGTAGGTGACCTTTATTTTTTTGAATTGCTTTCCCAACCTCTTAAATTCATATTACATTTTTCTTTTTTCCTGATGTTTCCTTCCTAAACTTTCATAGGCAGTTTTTTTTTTTTTTGATACATTGCTTTGTGTTCTTTCATTTTTCTTGCACGCATTTAAATGATATATTTGATTATTAACTGTTTAAGCTCTCAAGCTGATGCTTTCAACTTTCACTAACTATACTTTTAACAATGTTTCAGTATTAACTGAATTATTTGAATGTAATTTCATCCATCGTGCTAATAAATTGATAACCACTGCATTACTTCTAGAGATCAAACAAATATATGTCTATTTCCCTATGCACATGTGTATTGTGGACTAGGGATGATAATTTTTCATTGATAATTATAAAATCTGAGAGTGATTGGGATCCTCTGACACTCCTGATACTTGTGGATACACTTTTGTCCGAAAAATGTATTCGTCAAATTTAATTTGTTGCCTGCAGCAAGCAGTTTTAAATCCATGGCATTTTCATTTACTAATTTTGGGGAGAGTTCAAAAAAGCTGACTACATTGTTCGGAAAAGTTTCTGAACTATTTAACACCACTTACCATGAATTTTCCGTTTTTGGTACTGGAGAAAATTTTCATAAAATGCTGTAGCATCTTTCTTTCTACTATCTTCAGTAACATTAATACCTGTCATGGGTAGCCTTGATATTACTGTTCTTTCATTTATGTAAGAATAGCTTTCCACTATCAATAATCACTCTTTATTCGTTAAGATTGCTGCACTGCTACATGCTCTCATATTTTAGTCTAACCCACAATCATATATACTATTTCTATAAGGTATTTTTTTGTCACAGGCCTGTATCTTCCTTCATACTTAACCAAAATCAATGAATGAAGTGTAATTTCAAAGCTTATGGTCTCCACCTTGGTCACATCATATTTTAAGACAGGAAGTTTTCGGAATTCGGCCCTTAAAAGGCAAAAATGTCAATTTTTTTAAATGCGTTTTTTGTGTGTCAAGCGATTTATCTCGCTGGATTTCTAACCAAAATCGATAAATGAAGCAGGATTGAGGAGTAATGTCTCAGCTTTGTGACATGTTTTAAGAAAGAATGATTTTGGAATCCTACCCTCAAAGGGAAAAAGTATATATATTTTTTTTTATAACAGATTTTTGTGTCACGAGCTATTTATCTCCCTTGATATCTAACCGATATAGATAAATGCGGTATCATATTAAAGGTTAATGTCTCCACCGTGGTAACATTATATTTCGAGAAAGGATTTTTTCGTAATTCGACCCTTAAAGCGCAAAAATGTCAATTTTTCTAAAATGCGTTTTTTGTGCCTAAAGCCATTTCTCCTTGGATATCTAACCAAAATCGATAAATGAAGTAGTATTATGAGGAATAATGTCTCTGCTTTGTGACATTATTCGTTAAGAAAGAAATTTTTTGGAATTAAACCCTTAAAGGGAAAATGTATAAATTTTTCTTCAATGGATTTTTGTGTCACGAGCTATTTATCTCCCTTGATATCTAACCGATATAGATAAATGAGGTATCATATTAAAGATTAAGGTCTTCACCATGGTCACATTATATTTTAAGAAAGGAATTTTTCGGAATTTGACCCTTAAAAGGGCATAAATATCAGTATTTCTAAAATACTTTTATTGTGTCTAGAGTCATTTATCTCCCTTCATAATTAAACAAAATTGATAAACGAGGTATCATTTTACAGATTGTTGTCTTTGTAAGGTCTTTGTTTCTGTTAAACCACATTTTAAGAATGAAATTTGTGAAAATTCTACTCTTAGAGGCTAAAAGGATTAATATTTCTACAACACATTTTTCTGTTTCGAGCTATTTATTTCCCTTGATACCTAACCGAAATTATTAAGGAGGTATCATTTTAAATATTAAATTATATACTTTGGTCACATCATATTCTAAGAAAAACCTTTCTCCAAATTCAACCCTTAAGGGGCAAAAATATCATTTCTACAATTTTTTTTTTTTTTTTTTTACTTTGCTTTAAAACTAACCGAAATTGATAAATGAATTATCATTTTAAAGACCAAGGTAGCTGCTTTGGTCACATCATATTTTATAAAAGGAATTTTTTGGAATTCGACCCTTAAGGGACAAAAGTATCAATATTATTTCTACGGCGTGTTTTTTAAATATCAGGCAATTTATCTTTTTCGATACATTGCCGAAATCTTTAAATATCATATTGTTTTAAAGATTAAGGTCTCCAGTAAGGTAAAATCATAAATTAAGAAAGAATTTTTCGGAATTTGGTGCTTAAAGTGGAAGTGCGTGTGAGACATTTCAGAGCCAAGTCCCTATTTTGCTGCAGCAGATATCACAGAGATGTCAATGAAGTTTTTTATTCAATAAGTAGCTTTTCGGATATTTATATTGCGGAAACACTTTCGTTTTGCCATGCAATTCCAATGTAAAATTTTTATTGGCACAGCAACAAATATCACAGAGATGTTGATATGTTGCATGCATTTTGTTCAGGTTGGTTGTATTCTGTTAAAGTCGGTGACATTTTGTCGTAAATAAAGTGTGTTTTAAATTTTTCTAACTGTTTTGTAATATGTTGTAAGTATTTTGATGCGTACTTATTACGCTAAAAAAATGTATATATAATTACGGATCTACTTTTCATTATATTACAAGCATTCAACCTCACTATTCATCGCATTTTATTCACGAAATTTTCGCACTGGTTGTCTAGTAGAGCTTAATTACAGTAAGAACCTTAGTCCCTCCTAAATATTTCTCTGTGTTATGACTATTATATTTGAAATTCGTGGTATGTCTCTCTTTTCGTGTCTCACATTCGAAGAAGCAAGTTTTTATTTTATTACAAATTATTTACACTTGCCTTGTCTGTGTTGAGTGTGTTGAAATCCATCAGTATTTTTCTTTTAAACCTCTGAGTACTAACATTTTTTTCCCTGGTAAGAGGGTACCATTCTTTTTCTAGGTTAGTTGGGAGGTTGGGCAGTCACTTTTCCAACCTACCTGAGTTTCTGTTGCATAGTTTTGACTGTGGTAATAATGAGAAGGAAAGTCCTTCCTTTTAGGCAGTTGAAATTAGGTAAGATGAGGAAAGTAAACCCAGTATCTAATTGAACACCCATAAACTTGGGTTTCAGTTCGGTCTTACTTGGAAACCCCCCCCCCCCCCCCCCCTGCTAGCACCTTGCTGTGTAGCCTAACATAACTTTTGCATTGACACCCCCACCTACCACCCCCTCTGAAGGAACTTATTTTATTAATACAAACTGTAAAATAAATAAATTTTGTGTTTTCTCTTATCACACACATTAAAATTGTTGGGTATATAATGAACGATCAATATTTGCTTTATAGGTATGCTTTCTGAATGAAATGGTTGTCGTGCAAATGTCTCCTGTATCAGAATAGTATGCCACATATAACAAATAAACCAAATGTCTAATACTTTCCTGAGATGGCAGTGGTATATATTAAGTTTTAGTGCAATAAATTGTTGTTCTTTTTTAAATAAAAGTTCACATAGGTTCACCACTTTCTTTAATTAGGTTTTTTTTTCTTTTAAAGGTAATCAATGCTCCTTTTGCAAATGAAGACTTTGTTCTAACTTCTCAGATTACAGGATTCCTGTTCAACACGGATCCACAAACAAATAGTGCAATTACTTACATCTACTCAGTCTATCTTAAGCAGGATAGTTTTCTATTCCATGCTGCTGGCTCACTTTCCCCCCTAAACATACGGAGGTGCAAACAAACTGTGCATGTCACTGTTGCCCCCCCCCACAGCATTTCTAAATCTAACCTTTTTTAAAAAAAATCATTTTATTTTCTACTTCTGATTGTGTACTAATTTAGAGTCATTCATGTATTATGTACTTATATTGGGATCAATGGAAAATGAATGTATAGTATAGTATTCACCCCCATTTCTTTAGATATCTGAAACAAGACATTATCAGTGGTCCCATTCAACTATTCTCTTCTTCTTTTCCCAAAGATGATCAGTCCCAGTGCTCAATCCTCTGTGTAACAGTGTTACCACTCTGTGAGAAAACAATTGTTAATATACCTAGCGGTATGAAATGCTATCTGTGCTACATGGTGACATTTACCATGGCTACAGCTGATCAATTATTGGGAAAGCAGTTTTCAAAAGTACAGTCAGGGATTCCTTTCATTCTTGAGGTGTTACTAAAAACTATTCTCCTCATTTGTCATTTTTTATTAAAGAAAAAACCACTTTGGTGAATACTAGAATTAAAGATGCACTGAAGTTCACTTAACAGAACAGAATTAGAATTATTTTTTCAGTGAGTGTTGTGATAACACTCCACTTTTCTAAATCAAAAAAATGTGATCTGTTAGTGGTGGGGATAATTTGAGTATAGTTACTGCATGCCTAATACTTATAATAAATAAGGGGTAACCAAATTGGCTATTTTAAACATGCTGGCTAGTTCAAACATGTCTGCACCATGTCACTCGTGCACTACGTCGGCACATGCACAATGAAACCGTGAGTCTCGTGTAGATATGGGCAGGTCCAAGATTTTAACGGACTCTGGTCCAGATTTACATCCAGCTCTATGAACCTACATCCAGATTCTGTATCCTACTAACCTGTATGGGTCCGACTCTACAATCTGGCAGGCGAAGCATTTGGCGAAAGTAAATGTTTGTGGACCTACATTGAGATAGATATGTAAACCCCCCTGTATTGGTCTGGCTCTGCAATCGGGTGGGCGTAGCATATGGCAGATGCAAATTTGACCAAGGAGGACTGTAATATGAGTGATTTCATGGTCAGCCATTAACTTATGAAATGAAACAATATTAATTGTGAGAATATTACATTTTATTCTATTGTATTGATATAAACCCACAGTATAATCAGTCACCCGAAGAATCTGTCTTTATAATGATAAAATAAAATCACAAATTCTCTGGATTTATATAAGAAGAAAACTAAACCAGATGATTTCTTACTAGTTATGTATTAATTACTAGAAAACAAAATGCAAAATGCAAAATAAAATTCCTTTTTAGCTGTTAGTTCTTGCTATAAAATGAAAACTTTAAAGAATCAAAAATTTTAAATAATTATTCATAATCTAAGAAGCTAACAACAATCAGTTTCTTATAAATGTACAAAATATATATATAGGCCTAGCTTGATTACTTTAAATTGAGAGGAAAAAATATTTTTTGTGATGTCTCGGGCTTTAGTCTACTTCTGGTACAACTAATTATTTGACTCATCATGGAAGAATTTATCACTTGGCACAGGAGGGAGGGGAGGGGCAGTGATACACAGCCATTTCAGTTCTACTTTATAGATACATAGATAAATATCTTTTTTTTGTCTTCTTGAGATAAGTTGATCTTGAGTCCTGTCAAGCAGTACTTGGTTTAGGTATATTCGTATTTCCGTAGTGCTTGGTGCAGTAAAATTTTGTGGAGAGTGGAAATTCTTATCTTTTTTATCAAATTTGCTCCAAAGAAACCATTGATATTTATGTTGGTCCTAGTGAAATTCGTCATTTATATTTATACCTTGATTGTTTTAGTTAGCATTATACTTATTCAGGTCAGCTATTGCTTTTTGCATTTTTAGGCGATCTAGTGTGGTCACTTGGGAAATTTTTGTGTTAAAACTTCATCAAATCTCCCAGCTACAGTATTTAAACATGTTTTAGATGTTATGAAAATGTTTATTATACTTGATGCAATTTCAAAACCTTATAAATTCTTCATTTCATTTAAGATTATTTCTGATAAGTTCCAAGTGTTTTTTATTAAATTTTTAATTGTTTGTAGTAATAACAGATTGTTTGAACCACCGTTTGATGCTCTGGAAGTAGATGATGCATTTTTCTCACTTTAACAATGTGACATAAAATATTGCTTTAACAGAGTCTCACGTTAATGTAAGCAGGTATCTACTTAATTTTATATATACATCTTGTAAACGTTCAGAAAAGACTTTGATGTTCATTTTAACTGGGTTCTGCAATATAAGAAATGTTAAATGTGTCATCTGTTTTCTTATTTAAGGATACACTTCATCACAATTGTGAAAGTAAAAAACTCCAAATGGGAGTAATTCTCACTTGGCGACAGTGCCAGACTGCAATTGTAAAAGTTTAATAAGACCACTACACATTACAATTCCAAAATGTTGTTATCCATTTCTCCACACCTTAAAACTGTAAAATATGTCAGAACCAGACCAATCAAAGAATACTATAGTCTTTTAATCACCTATATTAGCCATGGCATAGGCGAAATGAGCAGCAAATTGAAACTCTGCCACCAGGTCTCTTGACCACGTGAATTTACTTTATCACCCATGCAAATTTAATAGTTATTGTGATTATCTGCAAGTAACTATTGATAAAAAAAATTCCACTAATAATCTTACCTTTAAATGGAACTATAATGCAATGGCACAGTAAATGATATTAGACCTTTATTTAAATCATTTCATGTAACTTGAGGAGCAGAAATGAATATATGAATAAAACAACACAAAAATGTGTGTGAAGTGTGAAAACCTCCAGTTCCTCTGCAGTTCCAAATCCTTTGTGTTTCCAACTCTGGCAGTGCGAGACCTGTGGTGCACGTTCTATTCACTCACTCACCCACACATTCTGGTTGGATACCAGTCCAGCTAGACTTGGATCCAACTTGCAATCAGATTTGCATCTGCCACTAGTGCAACAGAAGCAGGTTTGCGCACCTGTATCCATCTGGATCTACCAGTCTCTAGTTTCATATAGTGTATCAAAAATATGGAGGAAATTATAAATCCCTATTTGCCGTGACCCTGTCAGCTGATCGACAAGAATGGACAGGGTAAGCTTCTACTGGAGCCATGGATAAGGATCGAACATTGAAGTTGACCATGGTTCTGATGTGAATATTCGTCATAGGTCCCTACTGCAACACTTGACAGATTATATGGCTCAGCACATTCAGATATTAATATAGGAATTGCTGAGATGGCTAGATTAAATTACTGTAATTGGCAGTTACCTATTTATACATTTATTTACATGACCAAAGACTGGTGGCATGTAGGAATATTTACAGTATTTAATTGGAATTGTAACAAAACCTTAGAGATAGGGTGAAGGACTAGGTGAGCATATAACTGAAGGGTGCCTCGCAGCCCAAACTAAATAATCTCCCTGAAGACTATGGCCAATTGATTGAACATTTGAATGTCCCCACCCAGCTATCACAGCAGAGCCCCTGGCAGCATCTTCTTGTCTGCAACAGCCGCGTCGGTGACGACGCCCTCGACGTTGATGTGGTGCGCTGAAAGACTTTCATAGACAGCCAGACCCCTGCCCCCAGGGCTTGAATAGAATCTCCCCTTCCTATCGCCACTGTGTGGAGAGGGCAATACTCGTCGCTAACCTGCTGCGTGAGGTCATTTTACCTGCTTGCAGTAATGACAGGCGCTTGGCAACTGGCGACTTAGGACTTGCTGATTGGCGTGCTACTTCTCGGGTCATACCTACTATTGCTTAACTATTTCATGCTCACCCACCCTGAATACTGTCTTGGAAAGTATGAGGTATTTAGGCAAGTGATCAACCTCGATCATTACACTGTACCCTGTTTTCACTGTAGGCAAAAAAACTATGTAGCACCCCCTAACACACTGCTCCCTCACATTGCTCAATGTAGCTTTCTACGCAACCCCTCCCTTCCTGTTTTTATCAGGCCATATGGTTTATGAAAGCTCCTGTACTAGAGATGCAGGCAGGAGACCAGTGATGAACACACAACAGGTGAACACTTTTTACAGTATTAACCCTATTCATGCAGAGAGGCAAGATATTCGTTAAGAGGGTCAGATGCACAGACAGTTTCCCCATATGGGGAGACTTGGTGTGGTTGCTTGTGATGCCCTCTTCATCTCTAATATTGTAAAATGTCTTAATTTTTTTTTCTGCCTTCTGTTCTGGTAACTTCGGAACTTAAAAATCTGCCATAAAACCATAATAATAATCTTCTGAACAAATGGTGGAATGATTTCTCAGGCTTTCATAGTCATTTTTGTTAATGGCTGATGAATGCTGTAAATTGACAGCTGAAAGCTCAGATTATTAAATAAACAATGCAGCATACCTAAAAAATCTATTAATCATTAAATACTGAAATGTTCTTCAATTTCTATCTCCATAATATGTTTCTTAAACAGATTATCCTAAGTCATTGACCAAAACTTACATAGTATTTACCCTAATATTATTAGTGCAAAAGTTTGGATTATATTGCTCAATCACACATCTGTTGCTCAAAAAATTTAGTACGGTGTTAATATACAGACAGGATTGTAACATAAGACAGTTTCAATCCCTCAAAAGGGATAGTTCCTTTGGAAATCATCAATGGCAATTTGCATACTGCCAACCCCAAAGAGTCTAGCTCTTACCGCCTCCTTTTCTATTTGCTTCATACAGATACTGCACACTCTGATTTTCAGAGTTGAAAGTTAGAATATTATACCACATACAACGGCGTTGTCCATTTTTGAAAGTACAAAGGAAATATAAATCTGTTTTTAACCTTAAATTTGTTTAAGGTTATGTTTACATAGTTTTGGTAAGTTCTCAATAAGACCTCTTCAGTTGTGGAAATAAAATAGTATAACATCTAAGTTTCTCACTGTGATTCCGCTCAAAGTACATGGGTCATAATTTATGAAAAATGAAAGTTTGAAGAAAAAAATGCTGATTGTATACCAATAGTAAATTATTCGAATTAATAATGGCAAAATGTTTTCATGAATTGTGTGGTTGCATTTTGCCACAGGAGTCTGTGGGTTTGATTCCAGTTTGGTGTTATTATTTTTCTGTGTACATTCTTTTTTGCTACTGTTCACTTTTTGTATCAATAAAAACTTATTTCTACACAAATACATCTAAATTCACATTTTTCTTTGTAGCCTAGGATAATTTTGTTTTTTAACGTCGTATGTACCTACTTACTTTCAGTGTAATAATTTATGATAAATTAAAGTTTGAAATTTATTTTTACCAAAATGCACCTAAATTCATATTCAACTTTGATAACTTAGTTTAAATGTTGCTCATCATGTGACTGAAAATATTTAGGAGTAGATCAACTGTGATGTACTACCATCTTGTTTGGGTGGTGTTAATGGATGTTTACTTGCATTCCAAGAATAGTTTGCATGATTTTGATAAAACTTAGTACATGCGTTTCTTATTGAGTGACTAAAAATCATGTTTGGGTAATTCGGCCCCTACCTAACTAAGTGTAGTAATTGGCCTAAAGACATGTAATTCTTTTGATAGGGTGAGAAACTAAAAATAATCTATATCATAATGAAGAAACAATTTTGTCTTCAACATGTAAATTTCTAGTTTAAAGCAGTATTAATTGATCGAATTGACAATATCCAAGATCAAATTATTTTTTATTTTAGAGGTTAAATATTATTGTAGTTGTGGTTTTTTCAAAGAACCTATATTTAGGTATATTTTTATTTTTATATTGAATTACTTGTTATTGTTAAAGAAAATTTTTACACTAAAACACATTTACTATCAGATGAAGACGTGGGGAACTGGTAGTACTGTATAAGCTAATACTATACATCCTCCTTAGTGACCCTAGCTGTAAACGAGAGATGGAGATCCTCCTTTGCATTATAGTACACTCTGTAACTTGTAAAATGTAGTTTCCTGTTTTCACAGGATAACAGAAACTTGTCATGCAGCAGGTTATGCAACATATTAGATTCTTATCCTATCCACTAGATTGGATACATGCAACTTTCTGTCAGAAAAAAATGTTCTGTTTTCCTTATATTGCTTATAGATATACTGTTTCTTTATAATTTGACATGTAGATATGATTATCAGTGGTTTTTTAATTCATCCATTCAATATTTTTAACCATCACGACATAACACAGGAACCAGTATTATAATTACTTGTGCTTTAATAGCTTTCACCTCCCCCCCCCCACCCCCACCCTTCCTCACCATTTTGCAGTATCGCGGTTCCATAACTACAGCACAAATAAAATTTCACCAATTTCTCACTTGATTACTGAAAATTAAAGTCCTTACATCTTTATCTTTAATAAATTTAATGATTGTTGGTTGAATTTTTTAAAAGTTGGCTTCTAATCCAAAACTTTTGTAAATAACTAGTTGCCATGAAACAATGGATATGGGTTTTTAAATGGTTGCTTTTTACAAATGTTGTTTTATGATGAAAATTATTTTATCTTGGAAGAATAGTGCATGGTTGAAAAAAAAGTCTGAAATGATATGCATGGGGAGAGGAATATGATATTTGTTAATGTTGTGTAGAAAATTGTGATTAATAAATTGTTACGCAATTTATTTCCTTAGTTTGATCATTTTCAAAGATTTCACACTAATAGCATGTTCCATTAACTGCAGAGTAAAAATAATTTGGGATATCTTATTAACACTCTCTAAGCAACCATCCCATAACCAGTGTTTCACAATTTTAATAATCATTTATTTCTTTTCAGCTATTAACTTCTGATTTTACATGGGTTTAGGAACAAGTACTGCTGCCAAAATGAGTGATTCTGGAGTATCGGAACTTGTGAAAAGCTTGATTGCTAGTGATGATGTGGTGATATTTTCAAAAACATATTGCCCATACTGCAGAATGGCAAAACAGGTAAGAAAAAATTCTTCTGTAATTAGGATATTGTACTACAATTGTCTATTTGTGATATTAATCTTTAATAAATTACGATTTCTATCATGGTTATGGCTCCGTTCTTTCTGAATGAGAAACTGAACTCATTTGTCCACCTGTACATCCTTATGTTACACAATACTTCAAAACTCTTCAGCTAAGAAATTTGCAATTTGTGTTCTACTTTACTAATCTTAACACATGACTATAACATATAAATTATGGGGGCATGATGAAAATAATTATTGGCGGGAGAGAGGGAGGTAGGTAGCAATATGTATTAACATCGGCGTCATAACACTGCCATGGTCATACACAAGACTCCTCTAGAAATACTTTCCGAAGTACATTTAACTATGTTATGCCAGTCCAGGCTGTGTTAAAACCTAATTTTTGCTTGAAAATAATGGTCCAGGCTCTATTTAAATGGAATTACTGCTTGAAAAAGTCTTGTGATTGACTACAGCAGTATTATGGCGTCATTACTGAATGTTATTTTGGCGGAAGCGCGATCTCCAGCACATATGAGAGTAATAGAAGCAATGATTTTTGAATGAAATATTAGCGGAGGTTGTGGTGAAGTTGACCAGAATCACACACACATTTTGTTACAGCATATTTCACTCTGAAATCACTTTTACAAACCATTTAAATTGCTTTCATGAGCACAATGTTACTAAAGGTAGTAATTAATTCAGGTGGAAGTAGTTCCATATTTAACGTACTGAATTGTGCCTGTACCAGGAATAAAACTGATATTACATGGAGAGTTTTTGGGATTCCATTTATTTTTTAATTTCACTGGTTCTATACTTCTGTGGTCATGAATACAGTAGAAGTTACTACTGTATTGGCAAGTGAACTGCAAATGAAATATGTAGAACACTACAAAATAAAGGCCATTAGCATTTTGTAATAATAATTCCGTATAATTAACCAACTGCAAAAAAAATGAACTGCCGGAATATTGCGTTTAAACAGTCATTTCTGATGGGCTCAATGATAGTTGGTGTATAAGCAGTGTGCAACAGTACACCAGTCAGTCACAATATTTTTTTTTTTAAGGAAAACTGTTCATATAGCTGGGAGTTCCTTCCTAAAAGCACTATTCGTAATGCCTGTAAAAGCACATGGTTGGTCTCATTCACTTTTTACCAATAAACAAGGAAACTTCACACATACTTTATTTCTTGCCATAACCAAACGCAAAAATCATTGGATGCCATGAGTAGGTATGTGCACAAAACAGCATCAAAGATAAACAACTCAGAATGAAGCCCCTTGGCAGAAGGTGCAAGGAAACCCTGAACTAAAAATGCGTAATGGCATATATTTGCTATGTCACAGTTTCACTTATTACTGGGTCTTACCTTACATATTCTTTCAGTTATTTTGTAAGACATTCCAAACATGTTTTCAAATAAATTTTATTACATTGGTGCATATCTCGGTGATGCTCGTGCCATAGCTAGCTGCAATATACTCCAATTGAAATGGCACAAGTATATTGTTTATTGTTGTTGCATACAACTGCCCTATCAGTTGTGTGATGCTGTATACACATTGCCAAGAAATGGACTTTGCAAATGTGAAGATGCTTGCACAGAGCCATTACTATTAGTAGTCTATCTTCTTCTTCTCTTTTTTTGTGGCTGTCATCAGTCTTTCGACTGGCTTGATGCAATCCTCCATCCTTTCCTATCTTGGGCTAACCTCTTCATCTTTACATTTCCCTTACAACCCACGTCCTCAATTATCTGCTTCATGTATTCTAATCTGTCTTCCTCTACAGTTCTTACCTTCAACCATTCCATCCACCAGCAAATTAACCAATCCAGCATGTCTCAAAATATGACCTGCCAGCCTATCTTAAGAGAAACTATTAAAATAAGACTTCATGACAATACCATTGAGGTACAGGACTCTAAAACTGGCACTTTCTATCCTCATACAGGATTGCAACAAATTTAAGGCCGACAATGGTTATGAGCAGAGCTGTGTGGTACAATGCAGCAGACCATGTACAGAGTCATAACATCCTTTGGTGTACTGGCGTATGATGGCTGTGACAGTGAGGATGTTATCTTAGCCCATCTGCCCACTAACTACCTGTGTACTTCTGTATTTTTTGAACATCATGTACCTGACGAAGATGACAGAACATCATTGAAACAGTCTTCTTATGCTACCATCAGGCTACAAACTATATTACAGACTATATTTCATATTTCCTGCCAGTAGGTATAATACGTTACTGGTTAAATGCTTTAATAGAAACCAATTTCTGAAGCTTCTTGTCATGTTGCCAGATTTAACAAATCACAGCTTTGTGTTGGTGGTACATATTTTAATATCATTTGAGTGAGGCGGGTGGGTGGTAACGCTCCGGTCTCATATTCTGGAAGATGTAGATTCGTGTCCCAGTCTGGCCATTCAGATTTTGGTTTTCCGTGGATTCCTGAAATGACACTAGGCGTATGCCAGTATGGTTTCTGCAAAAAATGATTGCCGAATTCCTTCCCATTCCTTAGTTTGTAAGCACCTTAAAATTTTGGCAAATTCTAGTTTCCCTAGTAGTAAAATGTTCTATAGATCAATTGTAAAGTTGCTTATGTTGGACTTGGAAATTTCGAGAAGAGTAATTGTCAACTTGAAGGAATTTTCCTGTAATCTTTCCCACAGGGACAATTCACCATAAAAATCATTTTAAAGTGTATTTATCATATCGCGAAATCTTTATTTTAAGAGATATTCCGGTTTGTTCACGTTTTGAAACACGCGATCATAAAAGTAAAAATCTAAAGTTTAAATAGCGTAAAGCTACAACTGATCTTTTATCACCAGCTATAGTCAGCATTGTTCCCGATATTTTGGTAGTAAAATTAAATAATTTGGCAAAGTTTAATTAGCAGTTTTAATTAAGAGAAAAAAAATGAACCTTTTAATTAAAAGGAATATTAATTTGAAATTTATATCAGTAGATAGCCCTAATTAAGACGATTACGAACATATGGTGGTTTCGGTGAAAAGTTTAAGCATTTGTCTGGTAATTAAGTTTTTGAAAATAGATTGTCGCGGATTGTTGTTGAAGCGCGTAAAAATTCCCCTAAGTTGGTCATGTGATGACTTTAGTTTTAAGACAATAGAAACCCTTTGGAATAATAAATTAAATTAAAACAAATATAATATGACAGTATAAAGTCCCTGTAAAAGTTTCAAGTTAAACTAGTTTGTACTTTTGGAGATATTAATTAAAGAAAGATTTGCCAAGGTCATATGCTCTGAGCAGCCTATAAAAGATCGTGCAGTAAGTTCACATTGTCTCACTCGTACGCCGGAAAGTAATGGCGCAACTCTGCGCATGATTTTCTCAGTGATGTCCAAAGTAGTAACTTCATAATATGTACTCTTTTCTTTCTTTTGGTTTCGTCTTGGTCTTTTTCCGTGGAGTGCTATGTTAAGTTAACCTGCGCAAGTCTTGTCGGAGCGAGAGGAAGTCTGTTGAAATTTGGCGCTACCGAGTCGGCCATGTTGGGATTAATGTCTGTTAGACCTTTGAAATTCTGAAAAGGGGTTTTCGGTTGGTAATTTCTTTCCACAATCTGCAATATTTTGGAAACGAGTGTTCGATTTGCCTACTCAACTGTTTATTGCATTTCAGTAAATGTGACTTTGAAAATAAAACTTTAAATTCTCCTGAAGTGAACTGTTGTAATTTCGTAGACTGGGAACCTTTTCTAGATTTGTGGTTTAGAAACAGATCTAGTGCGACCTTCAAGCATTTAAGTTGAGTTTCTACTAGGCTACAAGGTCAAATTAAAATTATTTTGTGAAAATTCCACAGAACTCTCCATCCACGTGAACTTTTAGTTAGGTCACCAAGGCGATACGATAACCCCGGTGTCAGCTGTGGGTCTTAAAAGTTCTTTGTCATTTCTAATACCTTGACGTTGAATAGATGTAAAGTAGACTTGCAACGAATAGTATATTCGGCCATATGCCGAATACCGAATATTCGGCTGACTTCCTGGCCGAATAGCCGAATATTCGGCAAAAGTATTCGGCCGGAGTGAGCCAAAATCTGTATTGCTGTGCTTGTCTCTCGCCTGCCTGTTAAAGCAGAGTTACCTCCCACCACTCTGTGCCTGTTTTAACAAGCTTGAAGAATGGCCTCAAGTATCTACATTGGAATATTTATGACATTACTTTTTTTCCTTAAGAATAACATCCAATGAGGTGTGAAGATGCAAAAGCTTTCTTATGATAGTTCATAATATGGGATAAACAATTGGTATAACCTTCATATGACCGAATTGCTGATACCACTTTCTGAACTGCCCCCTACATAGTACGATAGTGATTACTTCGATCAATAATATTCTTGTAGTATGATATGCCATTCTTCTCTATATGGATCGATAAGAGTGCAGTATTTCCGTAGTCACAACATCCTCATACCTTGTTTTTAAGTATGTGAGAAGAACAGTTAAACCAAATGATGAATATAGGCCAAAACATCATCATCATTAACGTTTATCAGTTACAAGTTAGAGAACAGGGAAGATTCGTGGCTTCCGTTCTGTTTGAATATATTAATTCTGACAAGAAAACCTAAAATTATGGCCTTAGGTTTATTAAATTCAGACTATCACTTTGTAACAGCAAGTCAACACAATTAAAATTAGCAATGGGTGCTTTTAGAGAAACTTTTGAGATTACTACAACCATTTGAAGAACTAACAAAAATCACCAGTTCCGGTTATGCATGCATTTCTGAAATTATTCCGTATGTTGTTGCTCTAACACGATATTGCGATAAAACTAGCACATAGGGGCTAACAACCAACTTACACCAAGTGAGACTTGTCATGCAACAAGGGTTGAACGAACGATTTGAAGACATTGCCACAATTAAAAATTATTTGTCGGCAACCGCTTTGGACCCTCGCTACAAAATGAATGTTTTCACCAGTCAACTGCAAAGACAAAAAGCAAGGCAGTATATTTTGATCGATGGTCCAAAGACGTACTGTGAAACTAGCAGCGACGGCAGCGCGATTTCGTCCCCTATTCAGTCCAAGAGGATGATGGAAGAGTCGGGTCACAGTCAGAGTACACACTCATCTTTTATGGATGGATTGTTTTGAAGAGATTGTTAGAGAAATGTATGATCAATGCAGGGTCATCACAAGAAAAAAACTGAAGTTGATGTTTATTTAAATATTAATAGTATATCATGGCATGATAATCTGTACATTGGGTGGCAAGCAAGAAGAGAAAAATTTCCGCGTTTGACAAAGCTTGCAGCAAAATAATTGTCCGCGCCAGGAAGCTGTGTTTATTCCGAGCGGCTTTTCTCTGAAGCTGGAAATGTCTCCGAGAAGAAAAGAAGTAATCTACTACCTGAAAATGCAGAAAAATTAGTTTATGCATCACAATCTTCCACTCCTAAATTTCAATTATGATGATTCCAGTGAATAGGTATTAATTATTATTATTTTTTTTTTTTTGCTTTGACATCGTGTAAGTTGACCATGCACTATTATTTTTTGTAATTGTAAGTTAAATACATTCCCATGCATTGAATCAATCGTTTTATTTTAGGCAATTATCTAACTAAAAAAAAATCCTCAGTATTCGGTATTCGGCCGAATAGTACCTAAATATTCGGTATTCGGCCGAATAGTAAAAAAGTGGCCGAATAGGCCGAATAGTTGCTGAATATTCGTTGCAAGCCTAATGTAAAACTATGAGCAAAAAGAGATACAGCGACAAATATATTTTGGTTTTCAAAATGGCAGGATGGTTGATGTCAGTGAATGACATTGATAGTTTTTTCATTAATTAACCTACCACAGTTCAGCATTAGATGTTAATACTGAGCTACAAAATCTTTTCACTTTTACATGATTGTATTTCTCTGTGTTCTTTTTTTTAATTTATTATTAATTTTAATTACGATGGAGCTAATGCTCCAGTGGCAATTCCCCTGGTCTTATAATTTTCTTTTATAATTTATTAATATTTGTTGATTTATTAGCCTTGAAAATTAATCTATCACTTTTGAAATATTTTGGCAAGGAATAACTGAATTTTGGCTAAAAAAAAATATACTGAAACACATCTTACGTAAGTTAATATGAGCAGAGAGAAAACTGATATTTCACAAAATATTATTGTTCCATTTTATCGTAATTAAATGTAGAGTGTATTGATCTTAGCACCAAAAGTAATAACTAATCATTCATGTTACAGGTATTTGACGAGTTAAAGCACAAGTATACAGCAGTTGAACTAGACAACATGGATGATGGTGATGCAGTTCAGTCTGTTCTTGCAGAGATAACTGGTGCAAAGACTGTAAGTATAGCTGTTTAATGTTTTTGGAAATATTATCAATTTCCTTTTCTGTTTGTGATACATCATGTAGATCACTGTGGTACAACCCATAGTTACCCGAGGAACAATCAAATTTGAGGAAAGGAATGTGAGGGCCAGAGACATTCCAGAAATAAAACGAATTACATGTACTATTCAAAATCTTTTATTAAAATTTATATTAAAAGAAGTTCTATACCACTTCATTTTACAGTCGAGAAATGATTGGCACTGACTTTCTGATACAAGTTTATCAATGTCCACTCTAAGTTCAGTTAGGCAAAGTCTCAGGATCGATTCAAGTGAAACATTTTTGATTCAATTTCTCATTTTTGATTTAATTTGTTTGAGAGCAGAGAAAGCACTTTTGTTCACTTAGGTACTGCCAAACAGTGATAACATTTGTAGAGAAAATTTAAACAGTTTACGAAAATGTTCTTTAGAAATCACTTTCCAGAAATTTTCAGGGACATGACACTTTTTAGCCTGGTAGAATGGGTCTGCCTGAAGATCACAAATTTCTATTTGAAGGGCACCTCACCCACTTCAATACTCGTGGCGTTTTTTAACAGTGCAAGTTCTGGTTTTAGGGAGTCAAAATCCTTGAACGTGTGCTCAAACTCTGTCTTGATATCTATTATTATATCATTAAATGTACTAAAAATTTTTGCTCTTTCATTATTTGAACTGTTGACAAGATAGAAAATGTGCTTTATTATTTGTCTTCAGTACAATTTGCATTACGTCAAGAAGCCCTCAATATGTTTTGTTTTCTGCCTTTTAGTTTCTCATTTAAAGCATTTAGTTGGGATATTAAATCTGCCAAGGTTGTTTGATGGTTGCAAGATGTTCTTCTGTCTAGTGAGTTTCAGCTTCAAATCATTACACACAATTTCTAACACTTCCTTGGTATTGATTGTATTTTGATTTATGCAAGCTGGTATAGTATCTACTCACATTATACTCCTTCAAAACCTCTAAGACTCAAGAACAGATTATTTAAAAACTGGATATCTTCCAGTTTTGCTTAAGATTCATGCCCAATGTTCTCATTTCTGAGAAATGCAAGAATTTCATTTCTCAACCGAAAAAACTGTTGCAGGCATTTTGCAGTATTCAGCCATTGCACTTCATAGTACAATGAAATGTCACCATACTCGGCTTCCAAATTGTCCAGAAAGCCAATAAATGGTCTGTCTACAGGCTTTGTTGCCTCGCCTTATTGAATTTACAGTATTTACAACAGTTTTCATTGTCTCAGTGATTGTTGGTGGATAATGCAGTGGAAAAACAAATGATTCATGCCTTTTTCTTTAGAAAGTCCTACTAATCCAGTTGTATGACCAACCATTGATTTAGTTCCATCTGTTGCAATGCCAGAGCACTTCACAAAGGCTCCATATTTATAAGCGACATCATCCAGTACATTGAATATGTCAATACCTTTTTTGCTGGTTTCTAATTATTTCATTTCACAGTTCTTCATGAATTTAAAATTCTTTGGTTACTGTTCTGACAAAGATAAGGAGCTGGCTGATCTCGGCTATACCTGTGCTCCCATCTAGAGCTAGAGAGTAAAATTCACATATTTCCAAAATGCCCTCGAGAGAACTTGAAACTTCAGAACCAATATGGTTAATCCTTCTACTTACTGTCTGATACAAGGAAACTGTTTCAAAATTTTTAGCCGTCTCAGGGGGCATCGATTAATTATGTGAGGTATTAGTCCAGAATTTCAGGTCACCATCCTCTCCCCCCCCCTCCCCATGGTGAGATTTGGTCAGACATCCCCTTATGATATTTCCTAATGAGGTCACCATCCCTAAAAGACGTATTACTTTTAGCTATCTCTAAACATAACTCATAAGATGCCTTTTAACCAACAGTGTTTGATGGTTGCAAGATGTTCTTCTGTCTAGTGAGTTTCAGCTTCAAATCATTACACACAATTTCTAACACTTCCTTGGTATTGATTGCATTTTGATTTATCCAAGCTGGTATAGTATGTACTCACATTATACTCCTTCAAAACATCTAAGACTCAAGAACTAATAACACTGGAGTTTTCCAATATGTTCAAAAAAAAAAAGTAACTTTCCTACCACTTTGACTGAAATTGTTGTTTCTTCAACACGCCGTTTAAGTTCTGCCATTTTAGGTACCACTCTTGTAACAACAACAACACAATTTCTGATAGTACTATATCTCTCAGACAACCTGTCTAAAAAAAAAAAAAACACTTCAAACTGCCCTGCACACTTTTTTAAGGAAACCGAAACATTCCAGAAAATCTTCCACAGCACTTGAACGATCTTGAACCTACCAGCCTAGAGGCAGGGCAGTTCCTACCTTCCTATCTGCCTCCTTCATTACAGTACTGAATGAAAGTGAAAAACGAATTAGCTATGCCGCGGATAATAATGATCGAAGACTGAAGCTTCAATACCCCCGTTATTGGGGAAATGAAGATTGTAAGGTGTTGCTGACATAAACTTTGAAAAACCTGAAGTATTATTGCTTAAAAACTTAAAACAAATGATTTCTTTCCAAATGTTAAATTAATTTTTTTTAAATTTTTTTTTTCTCCCAGTAAGAAGGGCAAGGACCAACAACATGAATAGGTGGGCCGTGGGTTGAACCAACACTAATATAGATAATGCATCGAAATATGGAAAAATTTATTCGATTGCAGCAAATCATTATTTTTAATAATATTTTATCCATGATGGATTGGTGGAACTTCCGCGACTGTGATGTCAAATATGGGTTGTAAAAAATACAGCAACCAGTCACAATATGATTTTGTTTATTGAACAATAAACAAAATCATATTGTGACTGGTTGCTGTATTTTTTACAACCCATATTATTTTTAATTCTTGGTACATCTTTCTTGCATTTGTTAGTATATAAAATGACATTGAATTTTTTGTGAACATTATCCCTCCTACTGTCAGTCATCACCATCGTCGATTTTCCACTCCAGCGGACGGGATGTGGTAATGAACAATTTTATTCCACATTCTGCTATCTTACCACCAGATCTCTTCCATATCTTCTCCCAGCCTGGAGTGCAACTGGCCAGTTCATTCTGCTCTTGCTTTATCCAGCTATCTCTTGGCCTTCGTCTTGGTCTTGTTCCAGTTACCGTTTTTTAAATATATGCCTTTTTCTATTTGTATCTCGTACCTGTATATGTAAGAAAAACTATTTAAATCAAGTAGGAAGATGAACACCATTTGTTTTTGGGCAAATTTCTTTGACTTCTCATACAGTGTAGCATTAAGAGCAAATTGTGATGCATGTTGCAGCATAAGAAGGGCTGAATTGAACACAATTGTCTTAAATATTTGTTACAAAAGTGATGTATCATTTTATTACTGTATTTATTGTATTTTTCTCTTATGTCTGGCTAATGAGGAGATACCAGTGTCAGTTGGCAACGGGAATGCTTAGCATATTTAATCTTTCTACAATTCACACAAGATTTGCGTTTTTACCTGACCTGTTATTCTTGTTGTGCAATCCTGTCTTGACAAAACTGATTACTGTCTTGTAAAAATGATCAGTATGTAAGCATTTAACAAAGATGCAATTTGGCAACCAGAGTAGCCAATTCTTGAATTTCAAACAGAAACATGGGGCAAAATTGTTGTAGTTGGAATATTTAAAAAAAAAAAAAACTATATGTTTTAAATACAGCCCCCTCTGTTTCTCTGATCATCTATTTGTTGCTTTACTTTTTGTTTGTCTGTACTTGTTACTGAAATGGCTTTTTTTTAATTTGGTAATTGTTCTTTGTAACCTTACAGCCATTTTTTTTGTCTGTTCTCTTATGCAAACAAGTAATTAATATAAGAATGGAGACTTTCCCGGCGTATGCTTGAAATGAAGTCTTCACAGGTGTACCGCCGGATAGTGTTTTCTAAACAAGATATTTTAATGACTAGCTCAGTCATCATCAGGCGTGGAGACATTTGCACAGGTCGGCTGACTGTCGGATACTGAGACAGCTCAGGTGCCGCACCTCCTTATATAGCTGACAGCTCTCTCCACAGCCCACACGGACGGCAGGTGCAGCGTTTACACTGCCGAATGCTATGCCGTGTTGAAGTCGCTCCAGCATATGAAAGTAATGCGCGATAAGTTGTTCATCATATGCTGTGATTCCCTCAGCTGTATTCAGGCCATAGGAAATATGTATCCAGCAGATCGGCTAGTCCAGGCTATCCAGGACGCCCTCCTTTCCCTTCAATCTCGTGGAAAGGAGGTGTTATTCTGCTGGGTACCGGGCCATGTGGGAATCAGAGGGAACGAGGCAGCTGATGAAGCTGCCAAGTTAGCCTGCGACAAGGTCAGAACCGACTTTGAACCGGTCCCAAAGTCAGACCTTGCCTCGGCGGCGAAGAGATTTGTTTTTAATGTTTGGCAGAGGCAGTGGCTGTAAGTGCAGCATAATAAGCTCCGGCTGGTCAAACCGACCGTTCAGCCGTGGAGCAGCTCCTTCCAGCGGGCGAGGAGGGATGAGGTTCTCCTTACTCGCCTCCGAATAGGGCACTGTCCTCTGACACATGGTTTCCTTCTCCGCCGAGAGGACCCACCCGAATGTGATGCTTGTGGCGTACCTTTGACGGTGCGCCACATTTTAACTGATTGTGTATCTTTTATAGACTTTAGGGCAGATGTTGGCCTGGCCAACGATTTGGCCCTGATTTTAAATAATGAGACCAGCAATGTGGCCAAGGTTTTAAAGTTTTGTGTATCTGCCGGCCTGATATCTAAAATTTTAGGCAGGTCGGCGTAATTTTAGAATGGATGGCAGGCCCCTCTACAGCCCACCATCCATGTGCTCTGTTCTATTTATTTTATTTTGTTTTAATTCATTTTGCGCTGGCCCTTTTACAGCCAGCGAGATATTCAGTGTTTTTTAGTATTCTGTGAACCTGTTTGGCTCCTCTACAGCCATCCAGGTGTACAACGGTCTTAGTTCCAGGTGGCCCCTTTAGGGCTACATCTTATTTTTGTGTTTTGTTTATGTGTTGTCCTGTATGGTCGACCCCTTTACAGTCGACCATGCAGACAGTACTTTTATTATGAATTTTAACCATAGCCTTTGCTGGTAATTGTTAGGGCGCTAATGACCTCGTTGTCGATGCGCCCTAAAGCCACAAAAAACGACAACAACAACAACACAGCCCACGCCAGGCGGCTGCCTGCGAGTGGGTGGGCCTACAGTTCTTAGTTGTGGGCCGCAGAAGTTAATATTGAGCCATCTATGGCTGTTGCTTGACAAACATGCGATGCTCTCTACATAGTTGCCAAGGCTGGTTTCCATGGCTCACTAAGACATAGCCAACTATCTCTGTTGAAGGTATCGGCCAATCGAATTTCCATCACTTCTTGACTACTGAATCCCAAAAATATGAGGTCCTAGCCAATATTTTAATTCTGTTGAAGTCAACCCTGTGGCCATGGTTGCACACGTGCTTGACGATCACCGACTTGCAGTATTGTCATAGGTGGAGATAGCATTTGTGTTCTTTACACCGGTTTTGTGCAATGTGGAAAGTTTGGCCAATGTAGCATTTTCCACGCTTCCACGGGATGCTGTAAATTCCGGGATCTCTTGAGGCCAAGACCATTCTTAACTGAGTGGAGGTAGTCCTGTATTTTAGCTGGTGGTCTGTAGAAACATTTTATTCCATGTCGTGTGAGAATTCTGCCAATTCTCCATGAGGTGTTTCCAGCGAAAGGCAGGTAAGCCTTAGGCGTTTCTTCCTGTTGGACTTGCGTCAATTGCCTTTCATATCTGCCTCTCGGTGTAACCGTTCCACTTGATGACAGTTCTAATATGTTCCAGTTCCCATTGTAGGCTGTCTTTGTCAGAAATCGCCCTAGCCCTACGTCCAAGCATATTTAGAACAATGATGCGCTGCACGGGATGGTGGAAACTTATGGCTCCCAAATAATGGTCCGTGTGGGTTGATTTTCTGTATACACTATGTCCTAGTGTTTCATTTGGCTTTCTTTCAATTAGGATGTCAAGGAAATGTAGGCAGCCGGCCTTCACCAGTTCCATTGTGCTGTTCCAAGAACTCATTTAAATCGTAGATACCAAGGGGTCACACGAAAAACGTGTCATTGACGTAGCGGAAACAACATGTTGGCTTGAGAACCACAATTTCCAGAGCTTTTTCTTTGAAATATTGCGTGTATAGATTGGCAAATACAGGAAAAAGTGGCGATCCCATGGCAATGGTTTGGTCATATCAGCATAAGTTAAAATTACGAGTCACATTCTATTCAGCTCATCATTCGCTTGAAATAACCGACTTATAGGGTTCTTTACCTTCCGAGTGAAAACACTGTTTGGATTTGCTCACTTGACCATCCATCCATCATGCCCTCAAAATTTCTGAACCTTTCAATGTACAAGTTTGTAATTGCGTGCTCCTTTAGTTTTTACTAACCATCATTAGTATGATTACAACATAAAAAGTAGAAAAATCTTGGGGTAGGGGATAAAATAATTATATGTGGATTTAATTGAGGGCTGCAGAAATTACCTCCTTAGTATAAGGGGTTTCCAAACATTTTTCTTCTGTGTTTTCCTTTTCTCAAACAGGTAACACATCTCCTCCTCCCAAACCTCATCACAATTTTATTATTACTATTTATTTATTATTTTTATTTTTTTAAAAAAGTTGTGAAATGAAATGTATTTGTCTTTTATTGCTTGTAAAATCTCAAACTTTAAATTTACTGTAAAGAAGAAAAAATAAATCACTGGGATGGATGAGCTTGAATTTTTTATTTGCAAGGTTCCGTATTTTTGGTTGAGTACTAGAAATTGTACAACATAAACGATTGGCACTATCAAGTTTGCTTTCAGACTTTATTTTTGTTGAAACAAATTATGAAAACATTCTTTAGCAAAAATAAGTGCTTGAAAACGGTAGAAACAATAACAGTGCTTCATGATATTTGCTTTATACAGGGTGCGGCAACATAACTTCCTTTTAAAAACTTAATAAAATCCATTGTATGAATCAGAAAATTTTTATTTGATTTTTATAATGTAGGCACATACATAAAGTTTTGTTTTACATAGTTTTGAAGTTCAAATCAAGTAGGTGACGTCCCCCATTCTGCACACACCCAGTAAACTGATTTCTGGTGTTTGTCATGACTCCCGCCAGCATAGCAGGCGTTATGTTGGCAATTTCTTCCTAGATGCTGGTCTTCAAATCTTGTAGGGTCGTTGGATGGTTCACATAAACATGGGATTTCAAAAACAAAAAAAACACAGAAAAAAATCACAAGGGGTCAAATCGGGAGAGCGGGCCGGCCACTTCAAATCGCCCCTAATTGAGATGAGGCGCTGTGGGGAGTGTTCCCTCAAAACAACCATTGATGCTCTTGAAGAGTGTGCCGTTGCACCGTCTTGTTGGAACCAAGTGTCTGCTGAGTCCAACTCATCTAGCCGTGGGAAAAAAAAAAATCCTGTAACATGTTAACGTACCGGTCCGAATTCACTGTCACTGTGACTTCATTTTCCTCAAAGAAGCAGGGACCAATAATTCCACCTGAGAAAATTGCACACCACACTGTAACTTTAGGTGAATGCAAAGCCCTTTGACGCAATTGTTGAGGATTGGTGTCAGCCCAGTAGTGCATGTTTTGTTTGTTGATGGATCCACACAAATGAAAATGGGCTTCATCACCCAAAAAACAATAGCGTTCTCAGGAAGGTCTTCCAAAAGAACCTCGCACGCGTTCCTCCGAGAAGTGAAGTCACGTTCAGAAAGTTCGTGCACAATCGCCATCTTGTATGGATGGAAATGAAGATTATCATCAAGAATTCTCCTCACAGAACGATCAGAAATTCCAAGGGCAGACGCATGTTTGCGCGCAGAGAGTCGTGGCGATAGCAACATTGAAGCACTCACTGTCTCAATGTTCTCAGGTGATCTAATGGGCCGAGGGCCTCCAGTTCTTTGTCTTGTCGCACTTGCAGTTTGTCTGAACACGTAACAATTGATTCTGGGGCTAAATTAAAGCGATTCCGAAAAGCGCGCCGGGTTGCGATCACAGAACATCCGCTCGAAAGTAGGCCTCAACAGCAAACGTACGTTCCTCATTGTTCCAATGCATGATGGTGACTGAACTGTGTCGGGACAAAACTTTATAGTCACGCCTCTCAAACGAGACCACTAGCGCTGCACTATGATATCCACCAACTGAATGGCACGCATTTTATAAAAGGAAGTTATGCTGCTGCACCCTGTACTTGACCTGATATGAGACTTTATCCATTTTATCAAAATCGTGTTAGTTGCAGAATCGTTTTTTATTTTCAAGGATAGTGTTGAAGTTCTTTGGGCTTGGTGATACTGACATGGTCCAATATATTATCTGTAAATGTTGCCATCATACATGTTTAGAAAGGGTCATCATTGAGGTGCTCCAATGATAATTGTATGTTAATGTGTGTGTCCCAAAAAAAAACTGCCTTAAATGTGTGTGTTTCCTTTGAGACTCTGAATAATTGGGGGAAATTGGAATAAATCTTGATTCTGCTGACATTTTATGCTTCCTAAGTTCCAATATCTTAGCATTTGTCTTTATGGCATCAAATTAACGATCATATTTGAGTCTCTGTCCTGCAATTTTAAGTTACAGTTGTTCAGAGAGTTGAATAATTGTCTCGGCAAATAATCCAACATTACTTGGGACTTGTTTTTCTAAATTCCATATTGAAATATTATTATTTTTTTTAAAAATCTTAAAAAATCCCAATAAAGCAGGTTTCACCTGGGAGTTAAATATCTTATAATTGATTCCTTAACTTAAAAAAAAAAAAAAAAAAAAAAAAAAAAAAATGCATTTGAATCTTGGGGCTTTCCCAGAAATTACATCTCTGATCCCAATCAGAGATAAAGCACACAACAGATAGAATGCACATATGTGATAATTTATCATCGTTTGTTGCCAGTAGACAGCGCTTTTCATTCTTTGTGGATCTATATTTGAATAATTGATGTCTCCACTGTGAAACTTCTATCAACAATGAACTGTCAGCTGATCTGTCCTCAGTACAGCACACATGCGTCTGGGCCATAAGTGCCATCTGTCCAGAAAAATGTCATCTGCCCTGAAGCCTCTGCTGTTCTGCTGTGCCTTTCCTAGGAACACACCCATTCCTGGTTGATTGGCTGAAAAGAGAACAAAAAACAAAATCTTAGATTATTTTATTGTCTGTTGAACATTTATTAGAGCCATTATTTCTTCTCCTTCAATATCCTGGAAGTTCCTCGTATTGGATTCAAACTTGCTGCTACCAAGCCATGTAGAGCAACAGTATTCTGCTGGAGAGATATAGCAAAATGTAAAATATTCTAACAGTTCCTACTATACGTATTTCACTATTATTTTTTACTTCCATAAAAATGTAACTGTTGAATTTGCATAGACTAAATTTTTGGTTAGGCATGAAGTAGACTTCAAATAGAGCTCACACTTTACTCGGATAGAACTCTGTAGTTCATTGACTCATTTATCTCAACCTCATCTGTATAGATATTAAAATTAGTATACAGTTTTAATAATTTTTATAAGTATTTTGTTACAAGACACACATTAATAAATAATACATAAAATTAATATTATGAATTAATATAAATACAAGTAAATTTTTTTACTGACACATGTACATATTTTTAATATAATACAATTAGAAAGTACCCCTTAATGATTTCTGCAACGTGATTGCCCTGCAGGATGTTAACACTACATCTGCACGGCTGTTAAAGTATTATGTGAATGAGTTTCTCACAGGAAACCCATCAGCATGTGTTTAACCGCCTTGTTAATGGTCCAAGATTTTCATTTGATAGTTGTTCATTTTTGTTTATTTTATAATAAGATATGTAATTTTTTCAAGAAATGCGTCTCTACATGAATTATGCAAACAGCAAGCAACAATAATCACATAATCAGTTGTTACTAGCTTTATACTGATCTTCTAACATTAAATGAAACATCCCTTGCTAATCCCCTTGCTTCCAATATCAGGACTGCTGGGCGACCACCGCACCACAGGAAGCACCCACTGTGTGGCTGAAGCTCATAGTCAGTGCTAGCGTTTGAAGCCGCAGAGGAAGCCCACCTTAAAGTCTACTATTTAACACTTTTTTGTGTAATTAACAACTTTGATGTTTTGGAGTGGTATGTAAACAATGTATCGCAAGTCGCAGCAGCATGTCAGGTGTAAAGGTTCGTTGGGGGATTAACAATACTTTCACCTGAACTGTGAACAGCTAAGTTCATGACCATGTGTAGCCTTCTGGAACCTAAAATATTATGAAATCAGCCGCCACGCACTCTTATTAAACCCCAAATATGAAAGGCAATTGAAATAAAGTTTTTTGACACAGTTTGAGAGTAATGCAATACTTATATTCTTACAAAAGTTCACTCGTACATTGTCGGTACCAGATACGTCGATAAAGCATCAAACAACAGTTTCATTGAAGATTACAGATTAAGCACATTCGTATGAGAAGACAAAAACTCCTCCCCCTAACATGAGTGAGTACTACGGCATGTTAGAATTTGCCGAAACCGCTACCGCTCGGAGCAGTTCGCCCCGCTAACTAGCGTGAAGTTACGCGATCACTTTCTGGCGAAAGAATGAGATTACATATTACGAAGTTACTTCATTGAAAATCTAGCGCGGAGTGAGCCAATTTGAGCTCGCTGCAAGATCTTTTATAGACTTTTCAGAGCCTATGACGTCGGCAACTTTTTCTTAAATAGTTTAACTTGAAATTTTTACAGGGGCTTTCTATTATCATGTTCTATCTGTTTTAATTTAATTTAACATTCAAAAGGGTTTCTATAATCTTAAAATTGAAGTCATCACGTGACCAACTTGGCGGAATTTTTACGTGCTTCAACAACAATCCGCGACAATCTATCTTCAAAAACTTAATTATTCTGACAAATGCTTAAACTTTTTACCAAAACCATGATACGTTCATAATCGTCTCAATTTGGGCTATGTACTGATATCATTTTCAAATTTGTATTCCTTATAGTTAAAAAGTTCATTTTTTTCTGTTAATTGAAACCACTAATTAAACTTTGACAAATTATTAAATTGTACTACCATAATACCCAGAACAATGCTGACTATAGCTGGTGATATTTCAAATCTTAGCTTTTTACTTTTCTGATCGCGAGTTTCAAAACTGGAACAAACTGAATTATCTCTTAAAATAAATTTTTACCGATATAATAAATACACTTTAAAATGATTTTTATGGTGAATTATCACTGTGGGAATGAATACAGGGAAATTCCTTCAAGTTGACAATTACTCTTCTCAAAATTTCTAAGTCCAGCATAAGCGCTTCACAATTGATCTATAGAATACCTTACTACTGGGGATGGCTAGTGGGAATGCTTTTGGCAAACTAAAGGGTTCCTTATAAGCAATTTTCCCTCTAACCAGCTCCAAGAATCATGAGTGAGAGCTTGCTATGGAGGGAACAGCGTCCTTGCATATGCTATCAATTTTTCCCTAAGAGTTCATATTTGTCAAAGAAATCTGAAACCATTTTCATCACATTAATAGCCTTTGGATTTGTTGCCAACTCCACAAAAAGCAGTAGCTTTTCTTTTGTTTCATTTTCGAACCTAAATTAATAACTGTGAACATTATGAAACATCTGTACTCTTACTGAGTGTAGTGGGCAAGCCATAACGCTTGCCTCACATTCTGGAGGATGTGGGTTCAAATTCCTGTTCAGCTATTTGGGTTTTACATGGTTTCCCCCAATCACTCCAGGT
>JARYHS010008074.1:269610139-269658475 GCA_031002005.1 Vandiemenella viatica | reverse complement strand
GGGGGAAACGTATCCAACCAGCAGTTTATGCATTGTAGTGTATAAGATAAGGAGATATCAAATCCGCACACTTTAAACTGTGCATCTACTGTGAAAACGAATCTGTAGGATGTTGTAAGTTTAATTCAGCATCGTCACACAGCTATGTATGTGGTATACAAAAGTTTATTAAATGTTAATTAGTTGTGGCAAGTTATTGGCGTTAAATGTCAGACCTAGTACACGTTGTTCCAAACAACGCAGTAATACCGCTACACACAACTAAAGCGGTTGACAGTCTAGCACTGTGGCACCGGGAGATTTGCATCTGTTAATGGAAGCGTTTTGTATTTCGTTCCAGTCACCCGTAAGACTTTACTCCAGTTTAAAACGCTTCCACACAAAATACGAAAGCATCAACATGATATAAGCTTTCTGCACGGAAGCAACATTGTTACAGTTCTTCGTACCAGCATTGCAAGATTTTCCAACTGTAACAACCGTAATCAAACTAAAAATTTAGCCTGTTAAAATGAATATATCAGCTTCTAATAACCGGGTACAAAAATATAAATAATAAAGACTGATGATAAACCGAACTAATATTTGTTTCCGAGCTACTGAACAATCAGCAAGGAAAAATATTATTTATTTTATTATTTTTTCACTTTTCCTAGATATCTTGCGTGATGTGGAAAGAAAACTTAGTAAGAAGAAATGGAAAAATATAACTTGTAAAGCACAGAAGAATGTTCACGATGAGTGTGAACACAGAAGATTCGCAGTGTCTTTATTGTAATCGTGTACAAACGAAGTTCCGTGAAGTACGGATTAGTTGTCCCTTATGTGAAAAGTCGGCAAATTGTGGGTGCGCTTACATATATGATTATTGCTTCATTTTAGTAGATATTGTAAGAATGTCTGGAAGCTGGAAAATATCTCCTACACGGTATGCCATCTTGATCATGGCGTGAGACAATATGCAGTACAATGAAATATTTTCTTCTTCTCTTCAAGGTTTAGGCATTAATACTTGTTCCGTCTTCACTTTGTATTTTGAACACATTGAACGCTACCGGAAATATGAAGAGTCCTGTCAGTGACTAACTCTGAATGCAAAAACGCATAACGCGGACGTCTCTTGACGTCCGCCATCACGCTATTGACCATCTTACCTGAGACGGCAGATGATTTTAATTTTCTGCCCTTTTATGCTGTTTATTTTATTTTTAATTGAAGAAAATACAATTGGACTAATTAAATAAAATAAATAAGAGTTTAGGGAAAAAATTAATCGGTAATTATCGTATAAATTAAGTTTATTAAATAAAAAATGTGTGAATCGTATAGAATTATATAAATACTAATTATTTATATATATTTAAATTTAGTTTCGTCACAAAAAAATTTAATTACTGAGTCTTGGAAAATATAAATTGATAAAATAGGACGTAAATAAAATGAAAAAATATAAAATTAATTTTAATTTCCTCGATGAAAAATTTCAAAGCATTGCTCGCGACACAAAGGAGGATTTTCCGGGCAGACTGGACAGTAATAGGCGGTATCTTTCCTCAGTTTATTTTTCGAACATTGACGACATTTCTTTTGCGGGGCTCTCGTCTTTCCGTCAGGTATTTCGTGTCGTTTTGGGAAATGTATTGGCTCACGTGGTGATTGTGGAGATGACGATTGAGAGGAAGTAATAGGACGTGGGGAATATGATTGAGAGGAAGAAGTGACGTGGGATAGGCGGCTTATAGAAAGGAAGAACACTAAGTTTGAAAAATTATTTTAAAAAAAACACCAGTTGTCCGATTTGAAAACAGTCTTCACTCGGTAAAAGTTAAGACTTTAAGACTGAGAGAAAGGGCGAGCTAGTAGGCCAGGTACTGGAATCACCAACCGTCTATACCAGTGTTTCCCAACTTGGGGCCCACGCCCCACAGGGGGCAATTTGGTTTTTTTAGGGGGGCAAGGATCACACTAAATTGCCATAATAAATCTTTATTAAAAATCTTTTGAATTTGAATTTTAGTATTTCATTATATGTTTTTTAATTTTACTTATTGTGTTTTATGACAATATTAAAGTGTTTTCTTTTAAAAACCATCCTATATTAGTTTCTTTAATAATTAAATAATTTTTTATTAAAAATTATGTATGGGGGGGCAAAAAAATGTTAAAAGTGGGACATGACCCAAAAAAGGTTGGGAAACACATACAATCCAATAGGGAAAAGACGTCTCAAGCCGTCCACCGTCGCTGGGATGCTCCCTAGCGGACGGCCGAAGACGTCCTCAGCACTGAACGTGTTAAATCATGACTTCCTAGGTCTATCAACATCTCTGAGACCCAATGTTTTGAAGTGCATCGTTATTTCCATATGCTACTTGCCTCAATCTATGTATCATTCTGTGCTTTCGTTTATATTGTTCTCTTATATAATCTTGTTTAGTGAAAAATTTTATCATACTACACAGACGGAAAAAAAAATCCCAACACCAAGAAAGACTTGTGTTAGATAAACGAAATTTGGTAGGCGTGTTTATACATCTGAAAGATGACATCGATTCAAATTTCGCGCTTCGCGCATAAGTGTGGCGCTAGTAGCGCTACTCAGAGCTTGCAAATCAGGTTTGCTTTAAATACGCGCTGTAAAGTTTGTGAACGTTATTTACCGCTGAGATTTGACATAGTGAGTTGATGTTAGCCAAGAATGCCTTTAAGAAGACGAAGAAGCCATTATCAACAGCTCACCGAGTTTGAACGAGGTCGTGTAATAGGGCTACGAGAAGGTGGATTTTCTTTTCGCGATATTGCAGAAAGACTTGGCCGGAATGTATCCACTGTGCATGATTGTTGGGTGCAGTGGTCAAGGGATGGTACTGCCTCAAGAAGACCGGGTTCCGGGAGGCCACGTGGCACTACTGAGAGGGAAGACCGCCGTATTCGGCGTACAGCTGTGGCGCATCGTACTGCGTCTGCGGCAGAAATTCGAGCTGCAGTTGGTACCACAGTGACACAACGAACTGTTAGAAATCGGTTACTTCAAGGACAGCTCCGAGCCAGGCGCCCTGTAGCGTGCATTCCACTGACTACAAGCCATCGCCGTTTGCGACTCCAGTGGTGTCAAGCCAGAGCTCATTGGAGGACGGAGTGGAGATCTGTTGTGTTTTCTGATGAAAGCAGGTTCTGCCTTGGTGCCAGTGATGGCCGAGTGTTGGTCAGAAGGAGGCCAGGGGAACGCCTGCAACCAAACTGTCTGCGGCCTAGACACACTGGACCTACACCTGGAGTCATGGTCTGGGGAGCAATTTCCTATGACAGCAGGAGCACTCTTGTGGTTATACCAAACACACTGACTGCAAATTTGTACGTCAGTCTGGTAATTCAACCTGTAGTGCTGCCATTCATGAACAGCATTCAAGGGGGAGTTTTTCAACAGGATAACGCTCGCCCTCATACCGCTGTTGTCTCGCAACGTGCTCTACAGAGTGTCGACATGTTACCTTGGCCTGCGAGATCACCAGATCTGTCTCCAATTGAACACGTATGGGATATCATTGGACGACAACTCCAGCATCATCCACAGCCAGCACTGACCGTCCCAGTATTGACAGCACAAGTACAACAAGCATGGAACTCCATACCACAAAGTGACATTCGAAACCTGTATGACACAATGCATTCACGTTTGCAGGCTTGCATTCAAAATTCTGGAGGTTACACCGGCTATTAATTTAACAGTATTTCACATTTGAAATGCATTTTCTTGAGCTTAAATTAACCTGTGATCTTGAAAATTTAATCAATTAAACATGTTAACTTGACAAATGCATTGTCCAAATTTCATTACTCTACAATAATTTTTTCTTGGTGTTGGGATTTTTTTTTCCGTCTGTGTAACAAATCTCATTTCCGAAGCCAAAATTTTACTCTTATCTCTTGCTTTATTTATTCAAGATTAACTTTCATACAGCAGAGTTGGGGCAGCCATCGTCTTACATAATTTCATTTTTATGTCTTTTCTTGTTTTCTTCTGAAGTGCTCTATTGTCCAAAGACATAACTGATTTCACAACGAGGTTAGTTTTAATACTGTGTCGCTTATTACAAGTTTTACCAAATTTCTGTATATGATTATTAAGAAAGGAAATTTTTTATATTTTAGTAATTTTTGTTATAATTTAAATAATAAGGGGTAAAAATGCTCCTACTAAGAGTTCTTAGTTGTTTCTTTGGATTTTTATTTCCTTTCTTACAATTTGTAGAACCAACATTTCTCAAAATTAGAAAACTAGCTATCTTTATCTTATTGCCATTTTAATGGTAAGAATATTTCTAACTAGCCGATAGCATAGTGATTTTTTTTTAAACTCTGAAATCATGTAATTCTGAAATCTGAATTCATTGAAATCCTCTTTACTGAATAGTTTCAGCCGGAAACAGAAAATAACTTCCTACTTTGCAAATTAGCTGGCAAGGTGCTGTGAAAGTTTTTTAACCCACCCACTCCACTTAATTGCCGGTAGGTGGTGGATATAATTAGCTAGGTGCCACTGTGGAAGTAACGACTTTCCACATGTTGAAAGGAAAGTTGGGAGAGTGATCGAACAGAAAGGAAACTCGGTTGGGTCGTAGTGGAGCTCTAAAAACAGAGTTCCCAGTTGCCTGCGCGTGGACAAGCGAAGTAAATAAGTCCACCAAGCTGACCCCTAAGACCGGCTTAAGCTGCTTGCGTGTGTGTTCTGTGGATTACAACGCTGAGTGTGGGGCTCCGATAACCAGAAGTGGCTCAAGCCCCGTGGGCTGTAAGCTAGGCTGTACCGTACAGTGCAGGAGAGAAATGATGCCTGACTGAAAATCCTTTCATCGGGATCCATAATGCAGCAACTGCAGAATACTGTTCGTATCTAGTTCCAGAAGCTAAATACACAGTGAATTATATCTCATGAACTGCATGAGATAGAAGCGTACTGTTTTTTGTTACGTGTTGTATGCCTCTCAAAGTTTTCTTTACATTCTCTCACTTGTGCACCTGTAGTGACGTCAGGATGTAGAGAAGATATTACAGCTCCAACCACACTCGCTGCAGCATAGTATTATCAAGCGTTTACGTAACCGCAACTGTCCGTCTACCAAGTATGGAAAGATCTGAAATAGGTGTTTCTTAGACACGATCCTTGAACTACTATCACAAGAAAAATAATTGAGGCTACGATAACAGGTGAGGGTATTGGGCACGGGATTGGTTCCTCACAGCTAATTCAACTGCTAGGAAAATGTGTATTCAAATATGCCTAACATCACGATAACAATGAGCAGTTGGAACATTATGTCTGGCTGCAAGTCCAACACCTGAGGAAGTAGGTACTCATGAATCATGTCGCAGTAAGTTGTCGCCGTAATTGTCTTCTCTGAAAAGAAAAATTGCCCTATTACTCTATCGTGCTTAAGAGCACACAAAAACGTTGACATCGGATCTGCAACAAATACGTCGGTGTAGGAAGTGCGGACTTTCAGAATCCTATATCCGAACGTTATGGCGGTTAACATGTCCGTACACAAAGAAAGTTGCTTAATAGGAGAACATCAACCCTTCCATGTATCCACTGTCGTCGTCGATTGAGGCCTGCACTGAAGCATCAGATCCAACATGCGCAAGAAGGTTACTTGCCTGCAAAACTTCCTCATGTTCCAGTTTAATTGCAACACATGTAACGGAAACAATGCGAGATGTAAAATATGTTGCATAAAATTCGCATGTCTCTACCTCACAATTCATCGTAATGGTAGCAATACTTTGTGGACACCATGTATATTTTTTTAACGCAGCTCCTTGTAATATATCACGTGATTATGGTAATCTCATGAATTAATTAATAGCCGGTGAATTTTATAACATTATGATTTAAACCCTGGTTCCCCTGGTCGGGGGTGGTACGAATGGTTGGAAATCCATTTATGAAAACACAATCTACTCATAAGTTTGAGGGCAAAAATCTGGAAGAATTTGCGGGTAACAGTCAGAATATGAAATGCGGAAACAGAAAAGGATTTGGTATTGCGGATATTTTGAAGATTGCCCCTGGAATGTGAGGGGTCTCACCACGAAAGAGTTAGAATTGTAAAAACAACACAGGGCCAAAAGTATCAACCTGACAGTAATCAGCGAAACAAAGAAAAATGTGGCAATCACCAAAGGCTTGATGGAATACATGTTAATTCACAGTGTAGTCATACAAGAAAAAAGGGCATATGCAGGGGTGGAACTATTAATAGACCAAAAGTGGAAGCCAGCTCTTGTATCATACAATTATGTAAAGGAAATCATACTTAATACTCGATTTAAGATCCGAGAGGATATCTTACATTAATAGGCACATATACGTCAGAAGAAGGAAGACAGAGTGACGCAGAAGAATTCTACGATATCCAATAAATCGGACTATCTAATTCTAGCAAGAGATCTTAATGCCAGAGTAGTATATCAGGAAATGGAAAATACGGTTGGAAGTTTTGGAGAGTATCAAATTAACAAGAATGGAATTAAATTCGGGGAATTTTGCTGCTCTAATAAATTCCGAATTACAAATACCTTCTTCCGAGAAAAAAAAAAAAAAAAAAAAAAGGAAAGGGGTCCCAGAGGATTGAGATCCTTGAATGATTATGCTATAGTGAACGAAAGAACAAAATCAATGGTACAGGCAGTACACGAGGGTTTTCAGAGGTAGTGACGTATCAACAGACCACTTTCTTCTGCTAAGTAAACTATTACTTTTTGACAAGATGTAAGAAACGTGACACAAAAAAGAAAGAAGATAAACATTCTGAAAACTTTAGACATGGCCTGTCTATTACAGAAACCAACAGAAGAAGACACAGTATTGCATAACATAAGAGAATATTTCACACAAATAGCAGCTGAAATCTTTGGTAAAATACGATACGAAATGAGGAAGTAAAAGAAGCAGTGGAAGAGAAACGGAAGGCTTATTTGGCAATTATACGGAAAGGTAACTTGAACGTAAATACGCCTGTTTATATGTAATGAGAGGAGTGCCCAATAAAGGCAATTATGATTCGTTATGTAAGCCTACAGTTCACGCAAATTCTTCCTATCCATATTAACATTCAAGCAATATAATAATTTTGAATTATATTTTCAAAATTGGGAGCTAAACCAGAAACGTTACAGGTTGTCTGCAGGGAAAGTCCTGGCAACAGTGTTCTGGGACTGTAAAGGTGTTCTGCTTGTCGATTTTCTTCAAGAACATCGATCCATTAATGTTGCCTGTTACTGTGATCGTCTTAGCCAAGGTCAAGCTGCCTGTCGGTCAAAAAGGGGAGGCATTCCGGTCAGAAGTGTGTTACTTCTCCATGATAATGGCAGACCTCCCATCATAAAAAAAATGGCCGATATGCTCTGGGCTTCCTTAGAACATCGATCCTACGGCCCAGACCTGTAACCATGCAGGTCCTAGGGTCGAAACATGTTGAAAATCGCTGCTCTAGGAGAATGACAGGATAGTTCCTTCAGAAAGGTACCGTTCATAACCCCCCTCCCGATACCCGTCCATTCACTGCTCTGATGACATTGACGTTGACGAGACGTTAAGCCGAAAACAAAGAACAATAAGTAAATTCAGACCAATCTACTCGTATAATCACCTATCGTAGGAGCAACTAGTAGTTTCAACTTTGGCAGGATGTTTTTAGCTTGTGACTCTTTATGATACTTATAAGACGCATAATATTATTAAATTTCATGTAACTCTATTTATGTTTGCCAGAGTCACTGAGCCAAACTTCTGGAATGAAAATGGATTAGTAAGGAACATTAAAACATGAAATTATAGAGTGTACCGAAAAATATCCCACTTTTTTATTGTCTGTTTTTTTTATTATTTCAGAGACATCATCTGTTGGTTTAATTACTCATTTGCAGAGTAGAGTGAAGTCTGTTCTGAAATAATCTTAAACGAAAAATGACGACGTTAGAGGTCGGTGAGTGAACAATGAAAAGGTTTTTAATTTACGACTTGAATTAACTTCAAGCCAAGAAAATAAAAGTGAAACAGACGACTTAGTTGATAAGTACTCCTCATGTTACAACAGTATTAAAATTCTCTGTTAGTAAACGAATTTAAAAACATAATTAAAACATCGCGTCATTACAGTAGTCAGGCTGTAGCATAATTGCAGTAACAAACGTCGCGCTTCGAATGAAAAAGAGGATGGTAATAAGCCTGCAGATGAGTTTTCTCTGGTTTTCAAGACCAGGTACATGCTTTGCGAACTGAAATCTTCAGTTGCTTTGAAGACTAATTACTCTGAGCAATCACAAGCACACCTCTTGGATTACGACATCGGGATGAAACTTGCTGCAGTAATTTGGTTCATTAGGTGCTCCAGGGCATCTCAGCATACTGACGATATGTGAGTAGGTTTGGAAAATCAACAAGGCAGAAAAATAATTAATTGCCAGTTGGAACTTACGGAGGGTTATCACATTAATAGTTAACTCCAAGCCTGACGAGATTTTTCTCAAGTTTACTGGCGGACAAAACAATGAAAAGAAATTTTTCGTATAGTTTGTGAGCAGAGAAAAAATTTAGTGATAGGTTTTTTTTTTTCAACCAGAATATGGTTCAACACATGTAGCAGAATATATCTGGAACATTTAATCGGCTGCTACAGAAAGAAATCTTTTTTTTTTCTGAAAATTTATAACGACATTATTTATATATTTTAACAAAATGCAACAATCCCCAAAAAACTTGATTGTAAAAGAAACATTAATTAAAAACTGCAAGCCACCTACTACGGAAGCTCAAATGTTGGGGAACAAATGCCTCCTCGTATAACTCAATAGTAAAAAGTGATTACATTCCTACAATCAGCTCAATTGATGTACTTCTAAAATATTTTTACGTTCCTGGCATGGTTTTAAAAAAAAGTTCAGTTTTGTTGAGAAGTGTTAATTGTGTATATAAATAATAATCATTTTTTCGAATATTAATTTTATTCTGACATAGTGTTCAAATTTTTAAAATTGCTAACGTTAACATAGTTTTTCATTCTATCGCGAGCAATATATACTGGCGCAAACAATTAAAGTAGCTTTAATGATTTTGCCGTCAACTGACAATAAAGTCTTGAAAGGAGCAGAACTTAATTAAATCCATTCACTCCAACTAGGGAGTCATTAATCTTTAATCTACAGTTGTACAACGTTGTCTAACGTTAAGCCCTTTTATGAAAGCTCAATCATGAATACTTCACGGTGGCGAGTGCTTAAGCACTTCAGGCTGATGAATACGAAATGATAATTCCACGGAACACTCAGTTTCCCGCTGTCTCAAACGAAGTGCGTGGACAAATCTGTCAAAAAGCTATTGAATACAGTGACACCAATTAAGAGAAAGTAAGTAGATACATTCAATTGCTGCCGCCCCGTGTCAAAGATAATCTTCAGCTCCTATAATTTTCATTTTTTTTTTTTTTTTAATACAGCTGTTGAGTTTATTTTTTGATACGAATTTCTTGTAATGTGGAAACAGTTACAGGTTCCACTATTAAATAAGGTTACCATAAGCATTGATTCATTTCCGTGAATTGGTGTTAGACATGACAGTTATTTGAGATTTCGCATCGTTCCTTATTACATCAATTGGAATATTAATAGCGATTTAATGTGACATGATTAAACAGAGAATTATTGAGTAAGTTCCAATAACAATTATCAGCCCAGTCAGTGATTTAATTTTTTGCTTATTTAAATTAATTAATATCAAAATTTAATTTGATTGTGGTGAAACATACGCCCCAATAGAAATATTTCAATTAACTTACAGTCGAATTTCACAAATATTAAATTCTTTCACTGTTATACGTAAATTTTTCAGCATTTCCCTTGGTCATTTATTATAGCCTTTGGTTCCCTTACCCAAAAAGAAAATTTTCTCTCTCCGTAATGACTCGGATAAAGTGCTAGACTGTGATCATAGTCATCTCTTCTCTTCCAGGAATTACGCTTATTTCTTTTATGACTATGTATGAAGACCTCATAGCCAAAATATGGATATATGCGTAAACTTCTTCCGAACCTAGTGTAGATAAGAATACATGTCTCTAACTTTTCACAAATGCTGGACAGCAGGCAATGGGAAAATACATGGAATACACGGAGAAAACGATTACTATGTTTCAAAACCTGATGTAAATAAAGAATAAGGGATAAAATTAATGCCAACCAAGTATGAATACTGCTGCATTATTAATTAAAAATGGTCAGCGTTACATTACAAGCATTTTTATTTTGTAGAGACGAACTGAATAAACTATTAAATGTTACCAGTAATTTCATCAATTTAAATTATACTTTGTAGTGAACAGGCACCTTTTCGATATACGTACATCCATTTACATTTAAATTAACTGTAATTATGGAACAACAGATCTGAAAGGTTTTTTAATAGTATTCACTCAGGTTTTAAATCGTTTCAGTAATGTTTAATTAGTATTTGCAATAGTATTGTTAATTATTGAATTACAGTGTTGGATACCGTTTAATATAAGCTCTTCATATAGTATCGAGACTCTCATACGTGCTTAAATTATTTATTCCGATAGAGACAATGTACACGTGACATACCGGGTGTTTTATAAATGACCGGTATATTTGAAAAATCAATAATAACGGGCAGCGATAGAAATACACCGTATGTTGCAATATGCTTGGGACAACACTAAATTTTCAGGCAGGCAAACATTCAAAATTAGTTACAATTTTCAACAACAGATGGCGCTGTAGGCGATTTGAAAGATATAGAAGTAAACGAAGTATGTTAGTTCGCCATTCTGTAAGTCGTCTTTCTGCTGTAAGCGTGTGCTGTTCACAGATTGCAAATTGGCTGTGAAAAAAATGATTTATTCATTAGAATAATCGTACTTTAGATTTTCCAGACTGCAGCGCCATCTGTTGTTAAAAATTGTAACTAATTTCGAAAGTTTCTCTGCCTGAAAATTTACTGTTGTTCCAAGCATATTGCAAAAAACGGTGTGTTTCTATCGTTGCCCGTTTAGTTTTTATTGATTTTTCAAATATACCGGTCATTTTTGAAACACCCTGCATGTTCACGATGTACATATAAATTATACGTACTATGCTGCTACCTGGCTTTTAAAGCGTATCGTTACAATCCTCTGTGGTTTGGTATTGGTTTAATGATGACAAGTTTTATTGTACGCGTGTCATTGACATATTACGCTAATAATAGAAGAAATTTTATACAACTTGCCACAGTTAATTAATTTTAGACATCAGTAACGAGGCTTTGGTGAAAGAATAAACCATCTGGCCACCGTAATAACAGACTTAATGTAACAGGTAGATGTCACGACGTTATTAATGCAATTAATGGAATCGACAGTGGCATCATTGTTAATACAATTTCAACATAGAAACATTATTGAAACAACTGGCTTAGACAGTGCATGTACGTGTCAACAACGGCACTGTTTGTAGATTGTCTGGTATGTGAACTAAATGACTGACACCAGAGAGAATAATAAGGCAAGCAAAAACAGAATTTGAGATACTCATTAATCCTATAAGTGTTTAGTAGATATTTATAATAATGCGGATACTTTTTTTGACCTGCGTCAGCAGAATTCTGTTAATTAGCTGCAGAATAGTGATAGTATCGTTACGCAGATACCGGCTACTTGGCCTTGTCAAACTGGCACCCACGCAAGCAGGTAACTTAATTGTGGTTACCCGGGCGGTTCCAATCAGCTCTACAGGATGGCCCAGTGAACTACCCGGTGGCCCAGAAGTTAGACGTACGGGAGGTCAACGTTTCTAATCCAAGCGAAAAAGTTAGCGTTTGACGTGTATGTGATAAACGTTTTTACACTCGCTTCGTTAGGAGTACTATCGAAAAAGGTGTGACGTAATAGAGATCCTAAAAAAAAGTGCTGTAACTCGAGAAAATCTTATCTGAAAGGAGAGTTTGGTTTACCGTTGTTCATAAAACAATCGCCATTATGACTTCTATTAAGCCAAAACCCTCGATCTTCCGGTGACATCATGTCAAAGATTACTCTGATAATAGCTAGTGTGTTCCGAATGCTATTTCGAGCTTCGCACGTCTCAGTGACGATTGTTTTAGTAGCTTTTGATCACTTGGCAGCAACAATTTGATATATAATTGAGCACTGTGGAGTAAATTTTGTACAAATTAGTCTTAGCTGCTTGTGAAAACGCAGAGGGCTAAGAAAGGAAACTTGCAACAACAAAAAAAAAATGCAAAGGAATTCCAGTGTAGATTAAAACCACTGAGTTCGGCTTTACAAACTTATAGAGAAATTGAGCAAAGAAAATTCGCCAGTGAAATATTTACCGGTGAATGAAGTATAAAATTTAGGTAGTTCAGACAAACAGCCATCTACATCTCAAACAATGACAAGGAAAATAGAATAAAATATAGTATATATATATATATATATATATATATATATATATATATATATATATATATATATAATGTATGTGTGTGTGTGTGTGTGTGTGTGTGTGTATGTGGGTGGGTGTGTGTGTAGATGAGCATACACAATTTTTAAGCATGCATCAGAGTATAACAAATATGAATAATGAAATAAAGATCTTGGAAAACAAAAGAATATTAATGAATTGTATCCACGAAAATAACTTCGGTAGTAGATCAACTACTGCCTACCTGGATTTATTTAGGTGTGAAAAATGTCATCAGAGCAAAACGGTTCTTCGTAAAGGTATCATTTCCTTTACTTGCTGTGAAATTAGTAGAAACTGCATCACCAGTTCATTGAGACCATCAGACATGTTGATTTCGTTGCTACACATTCAGATGATTCATTTATTTGACTACGTTTATTAACATATGCAAATTATGAAATCCTTGAAATATTATTTTTATATTTTAATATAGTGGTAACATATTGATAGATTGCGTGGGATTTTTAATTTCTGTTTTTCAGTTCTCGTAATAGGAGGCATACATAATTTATACCCACAGCAAAATACTTGGATGTGTCCCCTTCATTTCAATATATTATTCATATTCTCAGAAACAGTTATGGTCTTAGATGGTGAGCCGTTAAGATATGACCACACATTAAGAAGGACGCAGGTTCGAATCCCTTTCCAGCCATCTAAATTTCAGTTTTCCATGTTTTTCCGAGATCACTCGAGAACTGCAAGGTTCCTTCAAAAGGCTATGGCCAAATTACTTTACGTTATTTGCCCGCAGCTCTTTGCTGCCTCTAAGACGTCGACGAAGCGTAAAGCCACAAGAAGAAGAATTCACACGGAGAACTTTAGTGGAACTAACTTCCTTTAATAATAGAAGGTCAGTGTCAACGAATGTGAATTTTTGAGTTGGTGGCTCGGTCGGAAAGACCGCGCGTGTTGGGTGAGCGGTTAACGTTCTGGCTTCGCATTCGGGAGGACGCCCGTTCGAATCCCCGTCCGGGCTTCCAGATTTGGGTTTTCCGTGGTTTCCCTAAAACTATTGTGGAGAAATTACAGCGGCAAGAAATTCACCGTAATGTAAATGAACGATTGCTCTCCGCTAGTGTGGCTCAGTGTACTAAGATGTTGCGCTTTGTATCGGGGAGATACTGCAGAGCAGGAGCTAGTCATGATCCCCGCATACCGTCCGTCCTGAATGTGGTATTTAGCTGGTTTTCCGCACTCACCTAGGCGAATGGCGCGACCGTCCGTACTCTCCGCTTTATAAATTACAAAATACACAAACTAAAATAAAATCAGTGTGCATACAACATAGCTACACGTTTCATATCCAGATAGCAATACAAGGTCCCTTTCCTGGAGGCGGCACGCTGAATCCTAAACATGCTTCATTCTGAAAAATACTGACCTCGCAATAGAATGATAAGTGCGAGGAAGAAGAAACAGTGTAAATGAAATATCGCCCCCAGGAACCGCGAAGACGTAATAATAGTGACAATAATCGCCCTATTCCAGTTTCGACGAAAGGAAGAAGAAGATGTAATTACGTGAACTGCTACTTGTTAAACGCTTTTCTAGTTCCTGCAGCACGTTGCAGTAATCTTCCGCCAAACGACCTATCCCTCTGGTGGCAAAAAGCGAACGGAAAGGAAGCGTTTCTTGTGCGGCTCATATCCACTGCAGAGCTATCCGGTGTGTTCTTGCTTTGTACACTGTTTCCACTGTGTGTTAAAGACAACTTTTGTCCTTTCTCCTAGATGCGTCGACTCTTTCCAATATAACGAAAAGTTCTGAAAGGAGCTGTTTTTTTTCCCCCGCACAAAGAAAGAAAATGTAAAGTACGGAACAGAATGCTTCACGTACTGTTTCACTTGTCCTTTGAGAGAGAGAACAAATAAAATCCGAAAAATTGGGTGGAATATTTTTCGCTTTTTACAAGTGTTTTCCAAATTCATTTCACTTCAGAACTAACGAAAATATTTTTAGTGTTCTCACATTACGATTCAATGGTGTAATAAATTATATTGATTTAATTTTTGAGAGAAAATATACATTTGAACACACATAATAAGCATTAATAACATAAATTCCAGACTTCTGAAATCACTACTATTTAACGTTATAAAAAAATTGCTGTTTATCATTATGGAAAATACAAAACAGCTGACCCTCTCGACCGAAAGAATATCAGTATGACCAAAGCCTAAATCACCTGAAGCAATATTTCCATCGTAGAGTCCGTCCCACTGTCACTATCAACGATATCAATGACCAGTTAAAACAGTTGTAAGCTATCTTGGGGGTGTAAGGGTTTGGGAGAGACTATACTAGTCTTTTCCAACCAAATGTCAACCTCTCCTTCACGTGGTGCACCCTGTTTGCCCGGACGAGGCTCTGGCGACTGAAAGATTCCCGGTATAAGGAGTCACCCACTGCTTGCCAACGGCCTCCGAAAGGAGGGCGGAAGAGCGGGGAGCGGTTCAGGGCACCCTCTTGTCCTTGGGGTTGGAAACGGCCCCTAAAGGCGGATGAATCAGAAATGATCAACGGCATGGGGATGCAGAAGGCAACGGAAAACCACTGCATTAAAGACCCAAAGGGTATCCCGAGGACATGTAATCCTCTCAAATTACATATATCATGATGGCTTCTTCCTGGGTAAAATATTCCGGAGGTAAAATAGTCCCCCAATCGGATCTCCGGGTGGGGACTGCTCAGGGAGGAGTCATCAGAATGGATAGAAACATTCTACGAGTCGGAGCGTGGAATGTTAGAAGTCTGAATAGGGCAGGTAGGTTAGAAAACTTAAAAAGGGAGATGGAACAACTTAAGTTAGATGTTGTTGCAATTAGTGAGATTAAATGGAAGGACGCACAGGATTTCTGGTCTGGGGAACACAGGATAATTAGCACACAAGCTGTCAATGGAGTCACTGGTGTAGGATTTGTAATGAACAAGAAAGTAGGGAAACGGGTGAGTTATTATGAACAGTTTAGTGACAGTATTATTTTGATGAGGTTAGAAACTAAGCCCGTCCCAACCACATTAGTACAAGTATATATGCCAACGTCACAGGAAGATGACGAAGAAATAGAAAAAATATACGCTGAAATTGAAGAATTAATCCAATATGTGAAAGGGGAGGAAAATCTAATAATCATGGGTGATTGGAATGCAATAGTGGGAGAAGGAAAAGAGGGGAATACTGTAGGAAGTTTTGGTCTAGGAGAAAGAAATGAGCGAGGAAGCAGGTTGCTAGAATTTTGTGAAAGATATAAGCTAGTAGTGGCGAACACACTGTTTAAGAACCATGCAAGAAGAATATACACCTGGAAACGTCCTGGGGATACAGGCAGATATCAGCTAGATTATATCATGGTCAAACAGAGATTCAGGAATCAAGTTCTAGACTGTAAAGCGTACCCAGGAGCAGACATAGAATCAGACCACAATTTAAAATAATGAAGTGCAGGCTGAAATTCAAGCGAATAAGGAAGCAGTATAAGCAGATCAGACTAGAAGTGAATAAACTGAAACAATCTAGCACAAGAGAAAAATTTGCAGAAATGGTAGACTTAGGTCTAAGAATTAACTGTGAAAGGAGCTCAACCGAGGACGAATGGAATGCATTAAAGACCGAAATAATGAAAGCTGGCAAAGATACCTTAGGCTTTAGGGAACAAGCTGCCCGAAAACATTGGATCACAGAAGAAATTTTGGAGCTAATGGATCAGAGAAGAAGGTACAAACATGTTCAGGATGAAGCAGGAAGAGAGCAGTACAGGCAATTTAGAAATCAAATAAATAGGAAATGCAAAATAGCAAAAGAAAAATGGCTACAAGAAAAGTGTGAAGAAGTAGAAAAGGAAATGGTCATAGGAAAAGTAGATGTTGCATATAGAAAGATGAAACAGAATTTTGGAGAAATGAAGAAAAGAGGTATGAACATTAAAACTGCCGAAGGGAAACCTCTTTTAAGCTCAGAAGAAAGAGCTAACCGATGGAAGGAATACATTGAGAAACTGTATGATGGGGACGACTTGAACAATAGTGTATTGGAAAAGGAAGGCGATATCGACATTGATGACTTAGGAGATCCTGTTTTGAGGACAGAATTTAATAGAGCTCTGAATGACTTGAAAGCAAATAAGGCAGTTGGAATTGATGAGATCCCTGCAGAACTTCTTAAATCTCTAGGAGAGGAAGGAATCGAAAGATTATTCAAGCTGATATCAAAAAGTTATGAAACAGGAGAAATTCCTACTGACTTTAATAAAAATATCATCTTCACACTTCCAAAGAAAGCACAAGCCGACAAATGTGAGAATTATCGCACCATTAGTCTAACATCACATGCTTCAAAATTACTGACCAGAATAATATACAGAAGGATGGAAAGGGTAGTAGAAGAGATAGTAGGTGAAGATCGGTTTGGGTTTAGGAAAAATCGCGGTACAAGGGAAGCAATTCTGTCTTTAAGATTAATACTTGAAGGGCGGATCAAGAAAAACAAAGATACTTTTATGGCATTTGTTGATTTAGAAAAAGCTTTTGATAATGTTAGGTGGGACAAGATGTTCAAAATTTTAAAGAAGTCAGGCCTAAAGTATCGAGATAGAAGAATACTCTATAAACTATATAAGAATCAAGTGGCTGTAATAAAAGTAGAGAATCACGAGAGACATGCATCAGTTAAAAAGGGTGTGAGACAAGGTTGTAGTCTATCCCCGTTAATATTCAACTTGTATGTAGAAGAAGCAATGAAGAAAGTCAAAGAAAAATTTCCATGTGGCATACGTTTTCAGGGAGAAAAAATCAGTATGCTAAGATTTGCTGATGACATTGTCTTGTTAGCAGAGAGGGCTGAGGATATTGAGAAGTTATTGAATGGCATGAACAAAATACTGAAGGAAGACTTTGGACTGAATATAAATCAAAGTAAAAAAAAAGTGATGAAATGTAACAGAAATGATACCAATACTAGCAGATTAAATATAAAAATAGGATCGGATGCAATAGGAGAAGTGAGTGAGTTCTGTTACTTGGGAAGCAAAATTACAACCGATGGCCGAAGCAGGAATGATGTTAAAAGCAGAATAGCACTAGCAAAAAGAGCCTTCATGAAAAAGAGAAACCTTTTAGTTTCAAATATTGATCTAGGAATTAGAAAGAACTTCTTAAAACTCTATGTGTGGAGCACAGCACTTTACGGTAGCGAAACATGGACTTTAGGAATACCGGAAAGAAAGAAACTTGAAGCATTTGAAATGTGGTGCTACAGAAGAATGTTGAAAATTAGGTGGACAGACAAAGTAAGAAATGAACGAGTTTTGGAAATGATGGGTGAGAAAAGAAGTTTATGGAAGAAGCTTACGGAAAGAAGAGACAGGCTGGTAGGTCATATTTTGAGACATGCTGGATTGGTTAATTTGTTAGTGGAGGGAACAGTTGAAGGTAAGAACTGTAGAGGTAGACAGAGATCAGAATATATGAAGCAGATAATTGAGGACGTGGGTTGTAATGGGTATGTAGAAATGAAGAGGTTAGCACAGGATAGGAAGGGATGGAGGATGGCATCAAACCAGTCTAAAGACTGATGACAGCAAAAAAAAAAAAAAAAAAAAAAAAAAAATTGAAAAAAAAAAAGGCATGATCAAGTGATATATATTATACTTTGAAAACGTGCCAACATACTAGTTTATTAAAGTAAAATTCAAGTTAATATACGTTTCAGAATAATTCATAAATTTATCCAAACTGAATTGTTATCTTGTTATGACAAATTTGTTCATAGAACATCTAAATATTTCATAGGGTAAAATTTGCATAAGAACACTTAGTAAATGTTATTTAATGAACATTGCACTTTACCAGCAAAGGTGTTATCATGTTGTTTTAAAATTTGCTGTGTTCACTGTTGGTCTTGATTGATCAGTCAGACTGCATTTTTGTATGAATATTGCACTATGATAAACTTATGTTCGTAGCAGTAATGTCACTAGTAGCAATTTACTGACAATAAAATAAAGTATGCTAGGAATGAAGAGAATATTTTGACATGTGCTGGATGAGGCAGCGAATCTAGAAGAAATTCACTGAGACAGACTTGCCAAGCAAAATCTTAGGCATCAGATAGCAGCAGAACAGAATACAACACAAGCCAATGCCGAAAATTAGGAACATGTATCAACTAATATCAGACTTCAAAAGTGATGAAATTTGAAGTCAGATCTTGAAGACTGAATTGATGGCAATAGGTAGCTCCAGTAATAAAAGGATATTTTCGTAAATCAGAGGCTTTGTCCTCTGAGCAACCATTGGGATCCTTTAGAAAATCAAATCTTGATGGCCTGAGCAACGTGGCCAGTTCCAGAAGAATCTTGATACTTTCTATGCGCATTCAACAGTGTGATTGAACAAATGCTAGTGAAATATCTAATTGTGATTGCAACAGTTGTATGGCTATGACATGGATGTTTAATTTTGAAGCTTTCATAGAAATTTAATTATTGTGTATTAATGTTTCATATAATTGATTAATTAAATGCTTAAGGTATCAGTTTGTGTGTAAAATAAGGGGCCCAAACCAGATTCTGTGTGTTGGGATATGATGTACATAGCAAAATTAAAATATAATTTTAAAGAACGAGTTGACCCACGTTAAAATTTCACAAATATGATGAATGTTAAGGTCTGTTGTTTGTAATAGGATAGAAGAAGAACCGGCTCATTTGTTTCAATTGTTTGTTTAGTATAATAGCTAAATAACAAAAGATGATGTCACAGAGATATTAATAAACTGTTTCACTGGCATGTGCTACTGCTATCCAGCAACTTGCTCAAACTGTCTCATACACGCATTATTCACAGTTATTGCTTTTGCACTTTAAGGGTCGAATTCTGAAAAATTAAAATATGATTTGACAAAAGCAGAGATAAGATAATACCTCATTTCTCGATTTCAGTTAGATATGAAGATAGAGAAATAGCTTGTGACAAAAAATATGCTATAGAGATAATGATACTTTGGCCTTTAAGGGTCTAATTCTGAAAAATATCTTTCTTAAAATATGTGATGACCAAAGTGGTGACCTTAATCTTTAAAATGATACCTCATTTATGTATGGGATATTGGTTAGGGGATAGATGGCTCTTGACACAAAAAACATGTTGTAGAAATGTTGGTACGTTTGCTCCTTAAGTAGAGCTGTAAAATTAATGTGAAATTCTGTACCCGTATATATTTGTTACTAAGCTAATCAGTACCCGTTACTTTCGAATTGTTACCCGTTACTTCTGATACAATCGAACACTAGCATGACGCATCGCGTCGAATTTTATCGTATACGGGGTAATTTCGTTACTATTGTATTGTTTTGTTACTCTTTACTTTTGGTACAATAAAAACTAACATGAAGCATCACATTAGCATTGAGTTGGATCACATACAGGACAACTTCGTTCGTACATGGTAAAGTTTAAGTAAATTGTTTATTTAGTAAAATAAGTTTAAGTAAGTTGTTCGTTTAGATAAAACTTGGTCAATTAATTAGCACATGGATCCTACGGAATACCTCTGAATGTACACTTGATTTACTGTAATGAATATTATATACAAAAGTATAATCTAATTTCAAAACAAACACTTGTTTGCATACAAAACAAAAAACAAAACAAAAACCTAATGACAGTTATTTTTTAAAGTAGCCTACTCAAAACGCTGCATAGAAGCCCGATATGATACTGGGACATGTATTTAACAATTATGATCTCATCAAAGTATTTCGTATTTAAATAGGTTTCACTATTGTCTTCCTTTACAGTTTTCATTTATTTTCGTAAATTCTTCATCTTTCTGTGATAGGTTTGTTAAAATAAATGTCGACGAACCATCAAATCGAGCAGAGTGCTAATGACTCCCGCTTTAATTGTTTCATTTAAAAAATATCAATATTCAAAAATATCAATAACATAGGAACAGGACAAACGTGCAGTTAGATTTGTTATTGTTGTTGCGTCACGGTTACAATAAACATTCAACATCAAAGCCATTACCGCATTTGTCACATGGATTCTGAGGTAATAATACAATAACTAACAACATACTTTATTCCTTAAGTCATTGTACCTTGTTCTTTGTGAACGGAATTATGGAATTATTGTTTCTGGAAATTATCGCAGAATGCAATCAGTAACAGATATGATTAAAGAGCTGGAAAAAGGATTCATTGGAAGACAGGAGGAGGGTGAAAAGGGTCATGGGAGTGTACAAGGTGTATATTGATGAGGCATGGAAAGATATTGGTGTAAGAATTGAAAGTAATGCTTGGAAGGAAAAAGATGACCATGACCTCAAGCTGGCACTCGACTTCAGGTGCAAGGGTGTAGGAAGATTCTCTTTTTTAGGAAAGGGTTTCAGAGATTGGAATAAGTTACCAAGAGAAATAATGAATAATTTACCAAAAGCGTTGAAAGAGTTTAAAGTTAAAATTTGTAAACGGCAAATCTAGGTGGATGCAGGAAAAAGGGGGGGGGGGGGAGATGAGTGTGTAGGAAAATGGCCACCGGAGTGTGCACTCCATTGCAATTTAATTAAATATTATTAGAACATAACAAGTGCAGAGATGTATAGCACAAACTATTAGACAACTCTTTTACATTGTAAATTAACACTATAAAATAAAATAGAAGGTATCAAATCTTAATATAAACAAATTTCATAAATGTTTGAAATCAAAAAACCTGAAAAAACAGTAACTACCTCAAATTATCCATACAAATTTTCTATTTACAAGTTATGTACTGTAAATTTTAATGTTAAAAAAACTAAAAACTACAAAATTAGTCTTTACGTTGTCAAAATTAGTTACCTCGTTAAAAATATCAAAAGTGAACAGTAAATAATATTAATTACATTAAAATAATGTTTGTACGATGTGTTTGTACAAAAGCATGTTTATTTGTAATGAAACTAATCAAAATTTCCACAAATATGCACGTATGTATAAGACAATGTTCAAATTTCGTTCTTTCGTTCACATTCAAAATATGTTTTTTAGTTGCGATAGAGCACATGAACTTGTGATAATTTCCCCAATCATTCGCATTTCTGATTAATGATTTTCTTTTTTTATTCTTAAAATTCATTGATTACTATGTCACATTACTTCTGATACAACTGAGCACTAGCATGAAGCATTGCATGAATGACTTCGTTAGTACTTTGTAAAGTTCAAGTAAATTGTTCATTGAGTAAACTAAATTTAGGTAAATTGTTCGTACATTTGATATACTGCATTCAATATTGCATACTTCACATTAATACCTAATATCAGAATCACAGCACACTTTAATCAACTAATTTCAAATCAAACAATCGCTGGGCGAACCATTCCAGCTCCCGCATGACACATTATACATCGTGTTCGTAAGTATACGAAAAATGCAAGTAACGAAATGAATTTGTGAGTAACAGTTTGGCACTTCAAGTTAGGCGATGAACCCGTTCCTCAGTAACGAATACATCATTACTTTTACAGCTCTACCTTTAAGGGTCTAATTCCGAAAAATTCCTTTCTTAATATGTGATGTGCCCAAAGTGGAGATCTTGATCTTTAAAATGATCGATTATGTTTTGGTATCCAGTGAGATAAAAGGCTTGTTACACAAAAAATTTATTTTAGAAATATTGACATTTTTTTCCCCTTAAGGGTTGAATTTGAAAAAAAAAAATACTTTCATTAAATATATGATCAAAGCGGATACCTTAATGTTAAAACAATACCTCTTTTGTTGCTTTCGGTTAGTTATGATGGGAGATAATGGTTTGTGAGAAAACATATAGAAATAATACATATGATGGTGGAATATTATGAAATCAACTAACTGTGTATGCTGAGTAGAGTGCAGAACAATGAAAGATTTGTGATGATTGATCAAAGATGAAGTACTTGAATCTCAATTATCTTCTCTCACAAACCATTTTATATGGCATGTCCGGCCAGGTTTGCTCCCAGCTCTCCCTGACCAGGGGCTACCATGGGCAATATTATTTCTTCTTATGTTGTCCAGGCCACAACGTTGGTCAGTTACCCCACTTTTTAAGGGGGTCGAGTTTGTTGAAATCCTCTTCATGGCTCCATTCATTTCACACAATGAAAAAGCTTCCTAGAGGTTGTGGACAGTTCTCACTATGGAATGTTTGGGATGGCAGAACTGATCATATAAGTATAAAATGTGCAAATCACCACAGCTAAACAATTGCACAGTAACAAATTCTTTTTTTTTGTTATATCCAAAATTTGATTTGCCTCCTATTGTTTGGGCAGTATCACTTCAGTAACATTTTGATTCCTCACAAATTTAGTAAGTTTTTAAATTTTATTATTAAATAATTTTGTTATAAAATATTTAATTTTTTTTTACATCTTCCACAGGTTCCAAGAGTCTTTGTGAAAGGAAAATGTGTCGGTGGAGGCACGGATGTGAAACAACTGTATGAATCTGGACAGCTTGTAGAACTGCTTTGAATATATTTTTACGTAACAGTTGTGATGTCTTTTACAAATAATTTCAAATTTTTATACATGATTCTTATCATTTGTTAAAAAAATATATTTATGTGTATCTAAAAAAAAGGGGGGGGGGGAGAAATGTTCCTTAGGATGATGTATATTCCTTACATTAAAATATTGTTGATATAAGGGAAGTGAAAGATGTAAAATAGCATTAAGTATGACAGATATATTTTTGAAGAAAACTGGTCTTTTAATTGTAAAATAAAAGTTCTTTTTTATATACATTAAAAAATAGAAGGGGACTTGTAAAGTATGATCAAAATTGTGGACAATATTAAATAACTCACCTTCATTCAAGAAATTAATGAAAGGAACTATGCTTTTTTTTTTTTAAAAAAACTATAAAAAAAAAGTTTAAGTATAGTTTTATTTGCACGTTTCCAATTTCAAGATTTCCAGGAGCGCAGGTATATACCCAAAAATTGGATAATCATGCTTAGGAACTTTACATTCCCCTGTTCATAAGAAGTGTTTTGCAGCTAATTTTGTCAAATTTCTTTTGGTGTAAAACAATAAAATTTTCACATTACATTCCCAACTGAAGAACTCAAATAACACTTTTCCTAAGTATTTTTTTTTTACACTCAAAAAAATCTCTATGTTACAAGTTTGTCTTTTCTAAAATATCAAAGTATTATTAAATCTAGAGAGATAGACACTTTGCATATCTTCATATTACTTAAGCATGTAACAATTTTTTTCCTTATGAAATGATGTGAAAATTTGGGTTATCAGTATCTCTCCAATGGTGTTTGTGTTCATCATTGTATGTCACTGTATTACAGAATTGAATGTAAATACACTTGGATTCAGTGGCCATTTGATAACTGTGTAAAATAGATTTTTACTGTTCTTTTATAATTTAAGAGTGTTAATTTCCCACATCTTTACAAGTGTTGTTAAAATGTGTGCTTGATTTTAAGTACCTATATTTTTAAATGTGGAAGGGCCAAAAATTAAACATAAAAGGAGTTTGAGGAAAGAGGCGGTTTCATTTAGGAGTTGATGATATTTTCAATCAAGTTCAAAACAATTTAGTATCAACATTATGTGAACCCAATTTTTGTTATGGTGGCTTCTCATCTTGCTTAGATAATGTAAAGAGAAAATGCTTTATGTGGTGTACATACTTTGATTGTGGATGTAATGAAAGAACACTACACTTGACCCAGAGTTCTTCTTGCAAAGGCAGGTGTTGATATCTCTGACTCTTACTACTGTAGCAGTTTAAAAAAATTTAAAATATTGACAGGTTTCCAAAAAAGGCTTAATGCACAAGGTGAAGGAAATACTGATAACCAATTCCAAAAGGGTATTGTTCTTCAAAACAGCCAGCATTCATTTAAGTTTTCAGAGTAAGAAGGGGTCTGCTTCAGAAAAGAATAGCAAGTGAACTTCACTATTATCTTTTACCTAGTTTCTTGCTGCTTTTTTAAAAAACTTTATTAGTTATAAAACATTTCAAAAATGTTTCTTTTAATTTCTATTACTATCAGTTGTAACAGCTTTTAAGGCTCCAGGGACATTTCTTCCAACAGCACATTTTAAGCTAATGAACTGGTATCTCAAAGTGAAGCAAACTTTAGAATCATATCCCTTTACCTGAAAATTTTTAAAAAAGTTATCTCATTTCCCAATGCTTTTTGTAATTTGTTTGGCGTTAAATGTTACTAGAAAAATAAGAAAAAAATTCTCAAGTTCAAAATTTTGGGAGGGGGGGGCACCCTCACGATCGTGAGGGTCAGGTAAATACTAATACAAAATACTTTAGAGTGCACAAAACTTATTTTGGTTTCATAAACGGACATTATTTAATTTTTAAGTCCAACGTTTGTTGTAGTTGTTTTAAATGGATATTTGTCTTCTTGGTTTTTAATTGTGAGAAATATGAAAGTCCTTAAATCATGTCTTGTCCTTCGATAGACACTTCTATACATTTCTTTTTCAAACCGCATTTTGCTGCCACTTTTGCATGGCTTGTATCTGCAAGTACGTGATGCTGGAGTATTGTCAGTGCTTGGAAAAAGTTCATATCTATCATAATGCTAATCACTCCACTGAAGCTTAACAGTTGCATTAAATAATTTACACCTTTTGAACACAGGAAATTCATTTTCACCTTGTCCAGTCTCACTATCAATTAATACTCCTCTATCTACAGGAGGAACTGCAGGCAGTCCTTCTGTTGTGGAAACATATAATAATATCAAATAACATTTGCATAGATATAAAATAATTTGGTATTGTAAATTATCCCTTATTATTATTTGAACTATAGTAGATCTTTATGTTCTTTTCTTGGAATATTGTTCCCTTTGATGCTTCTCATGTATTGGTTACATGCATTTACCACAGCGAGGTACACAAAGTGCAAATTACTTTCTATATCCATTTTTTACTTCTCAACCGAGCTCTATAGCACTCCATCTGCTGGTCAGAAACATCAACTCCACCTATGTTTAGGTTGTATTTGCGGGCCACAGAAGGTCAATGAAGACTGCAGCAATGCCTAACCCTCACGATTGTGATGGTGGAGACACTTTGAAGCACCACGGACGCAATAATCACACAAAATAGATATTTCGGTAATACACCGATCCTTACGGATGCCCAGATACAAATTGAATCTAAGCACTTTTTCAGAATTATACATTTATACATCTGCTACAGATAAAATGAAGCCACAACATCTCACACAACGACACTGGAAGACAAAAGAGCCTAACAACATCGCAGAGTGGACAAAGCTGCGATCTAGTGGCGTCCTGCGGTACAAAATGATCTAGAGTAACCCTCACGATCATACGTTTCCGGCTGCAACTACATTCAACCCCCAGGAAAATAAAAGTATAAGGTCATACCTTACCCTCACGATCATGAGGGTTGGGGCGTAAAGGGATATCATATTACAGATCTTTAATTATAACAAGTTGATTGGCATGTATCTGTTCTGTATAGTGTAGCATGATCTGTCTTTGCAGGTGGACTGTATGGAAATCTAGGAAAAATCAAACTGAGATAATAAATACAAAGTATTTCTCAGATATCTGACTGCCTCTTTTTCAAGCATTGTTATATATTCCATCCTGGCAGACCATTGATGGTCAGCTGCAGTTGGGTAGTATTTAACTGAATAACAATGAAATAGATTTGAATGGATTAATATCAGGTAATTGTGGATCAATTCAGAATGTCAGCTGTTAGTGTTTTGTGTAGAGCCTTTTCTTTTTTAGTCATGATGATCCGAGAATCCTCATTATTTTTTGTAATTTCCAACCCTCCTGCTTTCAATTTTTATGAATGTTGGTTTTTTATATTATTACTAGCCACAAAGCCCATCAAAAATGACGGGCTTAACAGATTGTTGTGGCAATTGATTTCTTTTTAGTAACTTACCTAAATAGAATTGTTATAAAATGAGCTGTAATTTCTGGTCCCTTGTGATGTAGCAAATAGTTTCAGTTGTCAATTTGGTCCAGGTTGCGTTTAACCTAACTACAATCTTCGCCAATATAGCCAGTAGAAAATCAAAGCTCCATTCACATGCGAATTAATACAAACTTGATCCAAAATCTTCAGTTTCTTTACGGCTTATTCCATTTCCGTTTTTATAGTCGTGATTCAGATAGATACTAACACCTATGAATGGCTGACACAGTTACACACGGCTGAAATATGGCATCAGTAAAAGCAAAGGAAATTAAAAATAAATCTTAACAACTTACGTCATTTCCCATAATATTAGTTTTGATTGTAGTCTATGTTGTCTAGTACATGAACAGTATGGAACCACTTCCGTTAAAACAAAGTAATGATGTAACTAACAGAACACTCAAGAAAACAAATTATTATAAAAAATAATAATTTACTTATGTCCTCTGCTGTCAAGTGCCAGTTTTAATAACAATCTATCAAAATTGCCGCTAACATTGAAATAATTAAATCTTTTATCTTACATATCTGTGGCCAAAGATGTTAACGAATACTTTTACATAAAATGAATATTAAATAAATCTAAGCAACTGATACTTATTATGTTGGTTTAAACTCAGTACATACTTCTATTTCAGTGTTGTGACAGTTCACGGGTTAGTGTAATTCATCGTGCCTTGCGCTGTAGCAAAAGGTCCATTCGGGTCCAGGTTGCATTTCAACCTAATCACGTAACTTCTCGCCAGCAGAACAATACTTCAATCTCACGCATATTAATATATGAACTGTATCGCGTTTTAGTGTAAATAATGCATCTTGATATAAATTTGATCAAAAATCTTAAAGAGTTTTTGCACATTTCTTTTTTGTGATTCAGACTGGTAGTAAAACATTTGAATAGCTGACACAGTTGATGAAATAATAGGCTCAGTAATATTACACAGTGAAAGCAAATACAATTCAATCATTTTCCATTGATCCTAACATAAGAGACTGGCTCTGTGGGATGTGGAAAGTTGTCAATTTAAAGATAAACAGTTGCATAACAAAATAAGTACACCACTAGATATACAGTCATAGCATACATGGTACATTAAACAATTCCATTACAGAATAATACATACACCAGAAGATGTACAGTCATTGCATACGTGGTACCATAAACAATTGTGTAACAAACTAAATACATACACCAGGAGATGTACAGTCATAGCATACATGGTAAATTAAATGTGTAAACTACATTTAAACAAGCTACTTGCAGTTATTTTTTAGATACATTAGAAATAAATTCTTTGGCTGAGTAGCAAGTGTTGTCAATTAAAAATTGTTTCAATTTTTTCACTGAATTTATTCTTATCACCTGCTAGACATTTGTGTTGGGAGCATATTGAAGATATGTATCCCTGAATAGCGACCCCTTTTTGAACAAATGACAATGACTTGTGAAGATCATTTTTACTTCTAGTGCCATAATTGTGTATTTTACTATTTGTTTCAAACAAAGTATAATTTGTGGCTACAAAGGACATTAATGTGTATATATACTCGTACGCTAATTTTGAAATCCTTAACTTCTTGAACAGATCTCTACATGAAGTTCTATTGCTAACCCCACACATTATTCTTATTACACGCTTTTGGCCCTGAACGCTTTGTCTCTATGGGTAGAATTTCCCCAGAATATTATTGCATATGACAATAAGGAATGAAAATAAGCAAAATAAACTAGCTGCCTCATACGGAGATCACCTATAGCTGAAATTGTACGAATTGCAAACGTGGCTGCACCCAATCGCTTCAGTAAGTCAGAAACATGTACTTTCCAATTTAAATTATGATCAATATACAAACCTAGAAATTTCACACTCTCTACTCTTGAATGGACTGGCCTGCAAATTTTATGTCTATATCTGGTGTTAATCTGTGTGATGTAATTAATTGTATATACTGAGTTTTATCAAAGTTTAAAGACAAGCCATTAGCTGTAAACCATTTATTAATCAGTTCAAAGACATAATTTGAAATATATTCTGTAGATAAATCTGGAGTATTTTTAATTCCTATGTTTGTGTCATCTGCAAATTGGACAAATTTTGAGTTTTTAGATGAAACACAGGGTAGATCATTTATATATATTAAAAACAATAGTGGCCCCAATATAGAACCCCGAGGTACTCCATATCTGATTAATTTCTACTCAGAAAACAGTGGACCTCTTGAAGCAGCCTTAAAATTCTCCATTGACACTTTGTTTTCTATTTAGAAAGTAAGAACTAAGCCATTTATTAACAATGCCATCTATACCATAATACTTTAGTTTCTGTATCAGAATTTTATGATCTACACAGTCAAATGCTTTAGATAAGTGACAAAAAATTCCCAAGGAATTAATTTATCACTTATTCCTTCTAAAATATTGTCAGTGAATGCAAATATAGCTTGTTGTGTTGAATGACCCTTTTGAAAACCAAATTGTGATTTACTTAGAATATTATTATTTTCAAGGTGTTCATAAACTCTATTGTACATTGCTTTCTCGAAAACTTTGGAGAAGGCTGTTAGTAATGAAATTGATCGGTAATTCGATACGGCTGCCATATCTCAATTTTTATATAGTGGTTTAACTGCAGCATACTTAAGCCTTTCTGGAAAAGTACCCTCAAGTAAAGATTTATTAAACAGATAACTTAGTATATTACTTAATTCTGTGGAGCACAATTTAATTAATCTGCTGGAAATCCCATCATAACCACTTGAGTATTTGCTCTTAAGGAATCTGATAATTTTTCTTATTTCTTCTGGAGTAGCTAATTTTACAGACATAGAGATAAATTTTTCTTGGAAGCCTGTTTTGACAAAATCCATACTGTGTGTCACTGAGCTATTAGATTCTACTGAATTTTCTTTGACAAAAATATCATTACTTTTTCCTATTTCCTTTTTTACAATGTCCCATATCGTCTTAATTTTATTTTCAGAATCATGAATTTTCAGTATTTTGCAGTACTGTTTGTAATGTGTTTTAACATTAGCATTCTCACTGTTCCCAGAAGCAATATACAGCTTCCTTTTATTAATGCATGATGTTCTAATGCCTATAGTTACCCAAGGTTTATGTTATTTTCAAGAAGCACGTCACTTTTTGAAGGGGAAGCAACTTTCAAAGTAATTTAATACAATGCTACTAAAAATGTTGTATTTTTCATCCATACCTTGAGCACTGTAAACCTTTTCCCAGTTTGTGGTATTGAGGCACTTTCTAAAACAAGTAACTGACCCATCATTTATTACACGTTGAAGTTTAAAAATATTACTCTTAGTGCTAGTTCCTATTGAAGTGTTGATGGTTAATAACTGGGCATCGTGATCCGAAAGTCCATTGATGGATGGCTTGATGGTATAACTGAATTTTGAGGTATCTAGGAAAACATAGTCTATAAAATAAATTTTATAAACTTTATGCCATGTAATATTTCTTTTAAGTGTAGTGTAGGATGCACAGTTCCCGGATCAATGTGCAACTATTTCCATTCAAACGAATTAATGATTTCAACAGTAGGACACAGTTTAAAATATTTTGAAAAAAAAAAACTAAATTATTCATGCCCTCTGCCTTAAAGTCAAATGCCACTTATAATTCTGATCTATGCTAAGTAATACTCTAACCAAACTTTTCCGAACACTGATGCTTGAAATACAAAGTTTTTATTTTACATATCTATGGAATTTAAGGAATACTTCTATATATCAAAAGAATATTACATAAATATAAGCATCTAATGATTAATGTGTCAATTTTAACGCAATACATAATTTTATTTCAGTGTTCTGTGAGTTAATCACTGATGCTTGGAAATGATATTAAATAACGCGCATTCCCAAGAATAGTATCGTAAAGTGTGATGTCATAGCGCAACGTAATAGATTGACATCATGCCATGACATTGACGTCATGCCGTGTGACATCTAGCCTATTATACTAATAGATTATTATTATTCCAGTTTGATCCATGGTTTCATGTTTTGTGCTACATCTTCAGAAGGCCTCATTTGGATGTTATTGCTTTGTCTATAACAAAATAAGGCTGTGTCCATTCTTCATTTAATTATTCAGGCATAACGGTTGCCCCCAACAATAGAGAGAGTGCTTTGGACGAAGACAAGGAAATTACCAATGTTGCAGGATGATCTACCAATGGATTTTGTTTTTGTTATGAATGCAGGAGTTTTTTTCTACAAATTGGCTCTTCATCGGATCAAGGTTATCTTCTGTCCACCTGCAAAAATATGGGTATCGCTCTGTCCATTGAACGACCTTTTGGGTTTAAGAATACTGGAAGTTTATGAAATATGCTGTAATGTGAAAAATTCTACATTGAGCAGACCATCCCAACCAATGAGACCCATGGTTCTCAACATAAGAGCAACCTAGATTTGTTACAATTGAAGAAGTCCGTGGTTACAGAACACATAATTGATAGTAGCCATAAATGGACTTAAAAAATGTGAAGGCACTAGTCCATACCCGTTATTTTTAGGAATAGATCGTAAATGAAGCTGTCAAAATAATAATTAATGACAACAATATTAACAGAGATACTGGGCTCTGATCGATGCCTAGAAACTGGCATCTTCAATCCTCAGACAGGATCACAACAAGTTTAAGGTTGGTAGTAGTAATTAAGCAAGTACAAACAGAGCTGCACGGAACAACAAAGTGTACCATTGTACCGAGCTCCCAAAGCTCATTATTGGCTGGCTGGCAGATGATCACATATGCAACTACCCTGTGGTGATGTGTGTAAACCCATTTGCCCACTGACTGATATACTTTTGGATTTCTTGAACTGCACATACCTGATGAAGGTGACAGCATCGTGGAAACTTTGTCATTTTATGGCAGTATCTGGCCGCAAAACTGTTAAGACCTATATTGTGATGTGAATTGTTAATCATAAGTTGATCAAAAATTACTTCTTTAGTTCACTTGAAAGAACTCTAGATAAAAGCTATAGCCAAATAAGATTTTTTTATTTATTACAGGCAATTTGACAATCTGTATTACACTAAAATCCATTTCCCACTTCCCTTTATTTGCAAAGTACGGTTGTATGAAATTTGTACAACCTGTTTTCATTGTTTGAATTGTCCCAGTTCTGAAAATTCGTAGATCACTCGCTGATTTTTATGTGAGCTGGTCTTTTTCTTCTTCTTCCAGTCAACGACTTTAGGCCCATTGACACATTACAGCTTTAGGGACTATTTCCATTTCCTTCTTTGTCTACCTATGGGGAAAGACGGGGGATGGTTGGCACAGGTTTTCACATTGGGATTTTTACAGGTGATTCTGTGAACACTGTCTCAGTTTTGAATATATCACTGCAATCTACATCTATTAGACTACATTTCTCTCTTTCTTTTGCAATCAGACTATTAAACTGTATCACTGCAGGAAATCACCAAACAGTGGAAGTCGTGGTTAGAAAACCAACTCCATACTCGGGGTTGGTTTGCACACAGAATGGGGTTAGTTGGCGTAACTCTCGTTAAACGTTAAAAAAAAAGTTCAGAGAGAGAGAGAAACAAACCTGCAATTCGTGAAAATACTTTAAGTAAATCAAAATAGGTTATTGTAACTCATTTGCAAATATTTTAACTAAAAAAACTTAGAAAATAGAAGACAGAGAGCAAGCCTGAGAGAAACTATAAGAAACAAATGACCGTAACTATTTGGATTAAATCAAATAGGCTTCATGTCGATGATGTAGGTTTGTTGAACACGAATCATTTGTTGTGGCTCATAATCTTTTCCCACATTTTCATATTCACAGCAAATCTCATCTACTTTTTAAGACCATGTCCAAAACTTATCACACTTTACCATTGTTTTAACTAGATCATCGGTTTCATCCAATGACTTTATGGTTCCTGTATACTGCGCTCCATCGTAGGTGACCACTAGCAGTTATTCTTGAGCTGAGGCTGTTTTAGCTCTTCATCTTTTGACCTCACCATTATCATCTTCTGGAGAAATTTTAACTGGGCTAGATAGCCCTACCTCCTGCCCAAGGGGTGTCTCGGGTCTGGCTCACTCGTGTTACCATCATGTAAACATAGACATTCATCAAAGCTATCATCTGCATCTGTGTAACTCACAGTTAGGCTCTCCTCCTCACTTGAAATCATAAAATAGATTTTGCACTTAATTTCTCTGTTTTCCCCCACTTTTGGCTATGTGCCAACAAAATCCGAACACAGATGGCCAACCTGCCCCCAAATAAGTTTGTATAACAAAAGATTGCAGTTCTAAACAACTACCATACTGAGAATGAATGTTTTATCAATCGAAAACATAGCCCTTAGTTCAATGATTCAAATGTACTACATAAGTTCAGCCTATCTTACACAGCCCGTGGTACAGACAACTAATAAGGTAGTTTGTCATAAATTTTATTCAGTAAGTAATTTTCCCAATCTCCCACACACACACACACACACACACACACACACACACACACACACACACACACACACACACACACTCTACAGAGAAAATTAGAAGCTGAAGGCCAACCTGCCCCCTACACCAACCAGCCTGGTCTCCCCTACTATTTCTACCTTTCGGTCTATATTGGTTTACTACTTTTGCTAGTCATGCATCATCCATTCTATACAGATGGTTTCTCAAATTATTCCTGTGTTCCTCTATCATGTCATTCAGTTTCATCTGTGTGTGCCTGCGCTAGGGTGTCCCTTATTTTTTCAGTCAAAATTTTGTAATGCATAGGTCCCAATTTTTTTTTTTTTAATTTTACCCTAAAACACTTGCAAATAAAATTTTATGCCCTTCTGAGAACTACAACCCGTGCCGACTTGCACCGACTCATCTTGATATAAGATACGCAAGAGTAGTGGCGTGCGCTCACGTTATTGTTACTGTCATTACAGTTCTTGAATAGGTATCACATAATTTTCTGTTCTAATAGATGGTTTTACGTTTATGAAGTGCCAGAAAGAGCATATTTTGTATTAGGAGAGGCAAAAAACCAATCTGCAGGATGCTGTTAGTTTTATTTTTAATACACGCGAAGGAAAATTGGTTATAAGTGGAAGCCACAATGTCACTGTATTGGAGTGCATTATATTCTGGGGAATATTATGGAGACAGTTCAAAAAGAATGCAGGCAAATCTCTGTTTGTTTATAAATGAAGGGAGAGGATTTCAAATGTGAATTGGATAATGTTTGACATTGCATACGCTTATGCCCTCAAAAGGATGTGAACAAAGGAGGGTAAAATCTTCTCGTAGTGACAGGGAGTCCAGGTTGCTTGGTGTGTGTAGAAACTAGATGAAAAAGAAGAAATGGTAAAACAAATTAAAATAAATAAAGAGAAAAATAGTTAAATATATGTTGTCCAGCAAGTAGTCAAGCTCTTCAGCTATGGTTTGTTGATGCTATATAAACAACTCAGCGACACATTTGTTGCTTCTGGAGAATATCAGAAAGAACATTTAACAAACCCACCCTAAATAATAGAATTAGGAACTCCTGCGAAGCGCAGAAGAAAAGATATCATTACTCGTAAATTAATAGCTGCGTTGAATAGATGTCAGTTAAGTGTAAGAGATTCGGTTTACATTCTTCAAGTTATCGTGGAGGCACTTAGACTTAGCATTGATGATTTTTTTTTTAAACAAGTCTTCCATTCAACGAATGAGGACACAAATGAGGAAGGAATGAGCAGAAGCTATAATTTAACTGTTTTTAAAATGGCGTGTCCCAAGTAGTGACCATTCAGTAGAAAGGTGAGTTGTTGCCTACATTCATGTGGCGGGTTGGGATGTAACCACATCTTTCTCCCTGCCATATGTCTCGCCTCTTACATGATTATGACTCGTGTCGAAATACTGTGCAATTTGTTTGTTTTTGTGTTACGTGTTCGTCTCACCCTCCTGCCTTCATCTATGGTTAGTGACGGGTATCTATTTATTTTTTCCCTATCCTATCTTATTTTCATAATTACATTTTGTAATAGGGAACTACTTTTTGTGATAAACACCAAGGTGAAGTTGTTCTGAATGCTCTGAGTAAATGGTAAACTGCAGATAATGAGCTGTAACACAATTGCATCTAATGTAGGACGTCTCGATGGTTCCTGGATACTTCTGGAACAAATGTTAGAAAGAAAGTTGATACTTTTTTTGCATGACTGCATCAAATTTAAATAAGTACTTTTCAAAAAATATTTCAATGACATACAAATTGAATAGTTGTTACATTTCTATTTCGATGAATTGAAACAAAAGTCCTTCGTGAGAGACGACTACAGAGACTATTTTTTGATGGAGATAGTGGCAAATAACTGAAAATAAGGCAATCTTATGCAGAGCATCAAGCGTGATGTTTGGCAAGAGCAACTTATTCAGTCAAGATAGTTTCCTAAGTTTCCAACCTAAACTGAGCAAAGAATACAAAATGGTACATAATTTAGAAAAGGAGAGTACATTTGATTTTTTAGAAAGGTACACTCCTTTTATGGCAGAAATATGCTGCTCTACTTTATATGGTATGCAAAATTAGCTTTCTTGTATGTACATTGTATTTTAATTTGTATCTTTTGCAATTTGCCTACATTTTATTTTAGGAAAAACCACATTTAATTTATATCTGCGAAGAGCAAACATTTGTTTTCTCATGTGAAAATTGAAAGCAGTGTTCTTCAAGAAAAAAACGGGAATTTTGTACAGACTAAAATAAAGGTATTTTATCTGTATGACACAGCTGAAAGAGTTGTAAAATTAATTCATGGTTTAATTACAGCAGATGAAGAACGGAAACAATTTTCATGCAAAAACACCGAAAATTGTACCCACACCATAAAAAAGGACCCTAAAAAGAAAATACTACTCATAACTTTAAAACTTTTGTCTTACTAAAAAAATGAAATAATATTTTTTGTCTGGATTTCATAGTTAACCCAGAATTATACAAAATTTTAATGATTTAGTCATGTATACAGCCATTGTCAAATATTTTTTGTAAACGTTCAGGTCAGCTCGGCATGGGTTAACGTCATCGTAGGAGGATAAAATTTCTTATGTAAGTAAGCTACAGTGATTTAAATAGAATTAGAGTATAGGCGTTTGAATTTTTGAAAAAAAAATTTTTTGCTCTATTAACGGATATGCTAGCCTGTGTGTCCCAATTCCTTCAGTTTTAGCTATCATTCTGCACATCATCTGATACTTGTTCACTTTATCAGTATCTTTGCTAACAAATGTGATGTCACAACCAAGGTAGTTATAATGCAAAACTTGTTCTTCCAGATAGCCATTTGTAACTAATTTTGCTTTAACAGGGCCTTGACCACCGAAAGCCATTTTTTTTTCTTCCATGGATATCTTCACCTTTTAGAGCTCTGGACATATTTTTAATTTGTGGAGGGCTCTTTATAATCCGTTTTCAGTATCCTCTGTCACCAGTAGGTCATCAGCAAATAAAAGCACATTGGATATTCATTCCGCTACAAATTAATTGCATTGTTTAGATGTATGTTAAAGTGTTAAGGAAAAACTATGCCCTTGTCTCATGCCTTTGTTAATTAACATTTCCAGTTCTTTCCTTTTCTCAAGGAGTATCTTTGCATCAAAATATAAACTCCTTACTAATCCTAAATATGTTTTGGATATCAATTCTTATGCAGGATTTCCTACATAAATGTTGTCTACATTGTCAGAAGCCTTCTCAAAGTCCATAAATACAATGAATGTTGGTACGGTATACTCCCTTCTTTTTCCTGTAATTCTGTTTTCAATATGTATATTATCTGAATACAAACCTCCTAGCGTAAATCCATTTTGAAATTCTGGTAGTTGGTTTTGCTATTTGCCACTGTTAAGCTATTTTACCTTTAAGCCAGCACACATTTATTAGATGTAAAAGCCAGTACTTCAGCAGCATTACCCCATATTTAAGTAATTCAGCAACTATTCCTTCTGATCCAGCCACTTTTCTGTTTTTTACTTAAAGCTTCATTTAATTTTTTCTATTGCCATGTGATCTAGTTCTGTTTCTGTAATTGGGTTTTCTTGTATCATCACTTTGTCAGTAAACCAGAGGGTTTTGTAGAGTTTTATCCAGTGTTGTAGTACTATTACTTTAATGTGTGCAGTGTCTCGTTTTGTTCACTAACTTTAGTATTTTAAAGGAAAAGTCCATGAGCTCATAAACATCATTTTCTATTCAACTGACAAATTTTTCTCGGCTTTCTCTATGTGCTTTCCTTACTATGAATCTTGTTTCATTTATCTTTTGCTCATAATATTCTCTTGCCTCATCTGTATAAATGTCAAATAAGCCTTTCATTTCTCTTCCATTACTCCTTTTATTTCTTTATTCCATATCTTAAGACCCTTCCTATTCCTACTTACTCTTGTTGTACCTAACACTTCAGCTGCTTTGCAACACATTCTTTTATGTTATGCCATTCTGTATCTATATCTTCTTCAGTTGGCTTCTCTAATAAAACATTCAGTCAGCCTTCTTTGATACAGACCAAGCATGGTGGATGAGAAGTAATGCTCTGGCTTCACATTTGGGAATACATGTGTTTAAATCCTGTCCAGGCATTGAGTTTGAGGTTTTTATGGCTTCCTTCAAAACACCATGGCCAAATTCCTTCCCATTACTTGTCCCCAGTCCTTTCCCATATCTCGTGACATCGACATTGAGCTGTAAATCCATAAGCAAACAAGCAAAAAATTCTTGGTACACATCGTTAACACTGTCTTTCTGCAACAGGCCAAGTTTAAACTTTTCAGAAGGTTTACTTTCTTTTTTCTGTCACTTTTACTCCATCTTGTACTAATTTATTTATTAGAAGAAAGTGTTCTGTAGATATGTCCATTACCTCTTAAAACCCTTGTGTCCTCTACCATTTATTTTTTTCTTTCATTCACTATAACATAATCAATCGAGGATCACTGTCCTCTGGCACTCCATATATATTTATGAATTATTATTATTTTTTAAGGTGTTCATAATGCGGAAATATTATAGCTGCAAAATACCCTCAATTTAATATCATTCTTGTTAACTCAATTCTCTCCAATACTTCTGTCAGTCTTCATCTGTAGGGTATGGTAGAATTCTTCTGTGGTTCTCTTCCTTCTTCTGGCACATAGAGGTCCATTAATGCATGATATCCTCTAGGGATCATAAATTGTGCGCTAATTACTCTTCCATTTACATACTTGTATGATACAAGAACTGTCTTCCACTTTTGGCCTATTAATGCCATTTTTCCTTGTTCAGCTCTGCTGTAAATAGAAATGTATTCATTCCAATCTTTGGTGCCTGTCAATTTTTTTTTGTCTCGTTAATTACTGCCATGTTTATATTTTTGGCTCAGAGTTGTTTTTTTAATTCTCTTTTGTGCTGAGACCATTCACGTTTCAGGTGATAATCTTCAAAGTATCCACACTACCATAACCTTTTCTCTTCCTGTATTTCATAGCCTGGTTGTTATCGGTAGAGCCATACAGCTTTATCCGCTGAAACTTATGAGTAGGCGGTTTTTTGCGTAAATGGGTTACCAGCTTACTGTACAATACCCAAACTGGAAGACCAGGGTTTTCCTTCCCTTGGCTGGAGTGCCAGTTATAAGGCACTGAGGGCTCGCCTTCCATCCTGTCCCATAAGCAGGGCCCGCTCTAGGGGGGGCAAACCGGACATTTGCCCGGGGCGCTAAAATTTAGGGGCGTCATTTCGGCTGTAAGTGTGAGAAAAATATTAATAATATTAATGGGTTAAATACCAAATTAATAAAAAAAATCCACATACCGATTTTTTCGTTCTTTAAAAACTTAGTTCTTAGCTAGACTTCGAAGAGACGGGGCGCGGACCTCAAAGGGGAGCGCCGTTGCCCTGCCGCCTCTGTGAATTCCGCCATAGGAGCAACTTCAAAATACGCCGCGTCCGCGCCATGTCTCAGCCCGAAGTCCGCGCCACGTCTCTTCTGTATGAATTGGGCCTTAGCACGCGAGTAGAACGCGTTGTTGTCTCAATTTGCTTATTATTGCTAATTACAAAAGTGGTTTCAATACACAACAGCATTAGTCTTACTATTACGTTATTAGTAATAAGTGGAAGTTCATAAAATTTACTTCAGGATTTCATAATTTCTAAAGGTAAGTACATCTATGATTAAACTGTTATTTAGTTGGATATACGACATAGGCGCACAACGCCAAACGCACACAACAGAAGCCCAGTACGTGCGGGCTGTTACACCTGCCCTCGGCTACCTGCACTGATTCCGACGTTATACTGCCCACAAGTTACTAGACGCGGTGAAAAGGAGTGTTTTTCGCAATTGCAGCTAGGCTCTAATACATGGAATCGTTAGTGCTTGGCGGGAGATGCTGAGTATTTATTTTATTGAATTGATGAACCAAATCAATATGAATCTGTTATTGGAAATCGAAGTGGAATAATTTGCATAATAATTTCTTCTCGTAATCCGAGCCTCACAGATTTGTTGTACAAATTAGATACAGGCATTGTAAGTGTTTTGGTTGGGTTAAATTACATACGCTAGCTTTGATCGCTTGTGAAAATACTGTAGTTTAGTGGGTGTGGGACAATACTTACAATCATTAATAAATAAATAATATTACCAGCTGCTGATTACCAATTAGTTCCTACACATACCGTTAGTATATTAAATTTCGAATGCTAACTGCTAATATATAATAACCCATGATGCTTATTATATATACGAATGCGGTTTACAGATACTCTAATTGCTGCATTTGTAAATCGTCTCAACAAAAAGAAATTCATTAACTATTTTAGTGAATGTGAATAACTTTCTCAGTTGGTTTGATAAGTGCATTGCGCAACAATCACTCCACATAATTTTTTTGTTTGTTTGTTTGTGAACTTGGAACGTATTCCGTTTAAGCCTATAGAAATTGCCATTCTGTATACACGGTTTCTGAATTTGCAGCAAATTTACGGATAGTATCCTCCGCGAATGAGCTTTGACTGTGTAGTAACACTACACTTTCTTTATGTTCACAGGGTATGGAAAATATTTTGTGTTGTGCATAAGTATTTTTTTATATCGACTGAGAATAATTTATCTTAGTTATGGTTTTAGCTTATTTAGAGCAAGGATAAATATTTACTTTTTATATTATTTTATAGTGTACATTGTTTGAGTTACGTGCATGCCTCTTCCAAAATGTCTGACGGTCAAAGAAAACTATCTGGTTACCAGTACAAAAAAAAGAAGCTTGGGAAAAGAAGCATAAAGGCAGAATCAATCTGGCGCGTTAAAAAATATATATTCAGGGTTTACCAAAACAAATCTTAGAATCCAATATCAGGTCGGAATACAAAAGAAGTAGAATCGTCAGAGAATAATAGCGAACAAATGAACGAAGTTTGTAAACCAACTGGAACTGACACCAACGTGAGACTCACAGAAGGCGTTCTAATACTTTGTGGCCAAGAATTTTATAAGACGCCGTAAAAAGCTTTTTAGTAAGGCAAGGTCCACCTAAACTATTGCATAATTACAAATTTCCTCCCAATGACACAGATTGACGCAAAAGCGCAAAATATTTTACACAAATTTTTAGCAACGGAGAGCAAATATTGCGAGATTAGCTGCTGCGTTTACTACTTCCGTTGCAAAATTTTTAGTTGTTTAGTTAGTTCTCTCTCACAGGAGGGTTTTAAAAACTGGAAGCACCTCGACGAAACTTTAAAAAAAGCATGAAATTTCGAAAAATCATATTCAGGCAAAAAAGATTAAATTGTTGTAAAACTGTAGATACTCAAAGAGTTATTAGTGCCGAAATAAATCATTGGAATAAGGTGCTTCTAAGAATCGTTGCAATTACCAAAATGCTTGGAAAGTTGACTGGTTTTTCAAGGTACAAGCGACAAGTTGTTTGAGCATAATAACGGTAATATTCTTAAAAAAAATAGTTGAGTTACTGTCTGAATACGATCCCATTATGGAAGAGCACGTCCGTTGAGTGCTCTAAAAAGTAGAGACTAACGCTCAATATCTTGGGAAAAATATACAAACCGGAATAGTAGATCTGCTGCATCAAAGTGTAAAGTCTCATGTTATTAATGAAATTAAAAAAAAAAATCAAATATTTTTCCATAATTTTAAACTGTACTCCTGATTTTAGTAAGATACAGCAAATTACTATTGTTATCAGATATGTTTCAACCAATAAATTTAATCCTGATGTTGATATTAAAATTAATGAAAGCTTTTAAGGCTTTTTACCAGTCGAAAGATCCACAGGAAAACAAATGTCTGACATTATAGTTGGAGAACTTAATGACTTGTGTTTAAATTTGCAGGATATCAGAGGACAGGGACTGACAACGGGTCCAATATAAGGGGCAATAAAGCAGGAGTGCAGTTTAGAACTAAACAATATAATTCGCGAGCATTCAATGTTCCGTGTAGTAGCCATTCTCTCAATCTTGTTATTAATGGCAAAAGCATCCTTTGAAGCCACTAATTTCTTCGGCATAGTCCAAAAAATATATTTATTCTTTTTTGGTATCTACTTTTCGATGGGCAATACTTTTAAAGCATGTTCAGGGTTAAACATGAAGTGACACTAGCAGTGCCGGATCTAGGGGGGGTCAAACCGGGGCTCTTGCCCCGGGCGACAACTTCAGGGGGGCGCCAAAATCATGTGTCGGTGGCATCTTTTTATAAGCGCCAAGGCGAAATATTCATGTGCTGCCGAACCTTTTTTTTTAGGTAAAGCGCCGTGGTACACTGACCGCGGCGGCAACTTGAAAGGACGGGAAAATCATTGTTCTGTGACAGACCGGCCTTTAAACAATGCTCTATTCATAGAATGGAATTCATTCCGTCATTGTTAGCGGGAACTCCCGATATTCTTGGATTTATAAATTTTGCCATCTAATGTTCGCATTCTTGCAGCTGCGTTCGAATGATTAGCCCAGTTTTGCTTTAATATCTACCTTTGTGCTGAACGAGTTTAAATATTTATTACTGGAAACGAACCATTAACAGGTAAGGAAGAATCTATCGTTATCAAATATCTCAGCGTAACTCATCCTTTGTCAATCCGAGGAAAAATTCTGATCATTAACTTATATGGGCCTTATTTCTTACCTCTGTATACAGGGGCGCCGACTTTTGGAAAACCTCGTGGGTGCTCATGCTCATTTAATGACACATTAAAAAAAAAAAAAAAAAAAAAAAGAACCGGCCGAGAGTGTGAAATAATTTTGACGATACTTTCACTGGCGGGTTGCTGATTTGGCAGGAAATAACATAAGCTACTTTTTATCCAGAAAATATTTAGGGTTTTATGCAAATTAAATAACAACCTTTAAAACCCCTGACGAACATGAACGAAGTCTCAGGCACCAAATAGTCTTACATAAAAGTGAACATTGCTTCTAAATCCACCCAGTAGATTTCAAGTTATAAGCGAACAAACAGACAGAGTAGGAAAGAAAGATTTTGCATTTTCTAAATTCTGTTTCAAGCCAAAAAACAAACTAAACTTCATTAAAATGGGTTAGGCCTTACAAAGTTTTTCAAAGAATTTCAGCTATATAATAGTAATAGATAGATAATCAATGGTTTGTGCATTTCTATTAGAAAACAGGATTTTATTATTGTATTTGATTTGTGCCCGCAAGGATCACTATCATGAACGAAGTCTCGGGTACAGCTAGTAATTAATGCACACAGGAGATAGAAAAGAAGATGCATAAAAAATACTAGATTGAACTATAAAGAACCGATATCCATGATGATAATAAAATTTAAACCATGTTAACAGTGTGTAGCATAATATTTATTAGCGGAAATATGTATTAGTATACACTTAATGCACGCAGCTTTACTTAGAATTGTATGATCAACATTAATATACCTTTTGAAGAAGCTACATTTATAATTTACATAACGATTTTTTAATGCAAACTTATTTCGTCAAATCACAGCTCTATTTATAAATGTATTAATATCATCTTGTAGGTCCACGTCATCCGCTATTTCTAGGTCTACGTGCACTACTACGTTATGATTCAATCTTTTCAGAGTTATAATACTCTTAAAACAAGTTTTTTGTTCTCTGTAATGCTGAAAATGATCGTTCTGCGGTGAATGCCGGTACTGGAATTGTTGAAAAGATTTTAACAATTTGATAATTTTAGGCATGACAGATTCGCAATACCCAATTATATATATACAAGCCACAAAGCCCGGCAAAAATGACGGGTTTATTGGAGTATTCTGGCAGTTAATTTCTTCTTAGTTGCCTATCTAAATAGAATTGTTATAAAATAAAGCTCAATGTACTGTAATTTCTCGTCCCTTGTGATGTAACAAAAAGTTACAGTTGTCATCTTGAATGACTGCACTGAAAACGAAGGATGCAAAAAATAAATCTTAACAACTTACATTATGCTATGTAATATGAGTTTTAATGGTGGTTTAGCCCGCATAGATCGCGATCAATTTGGAACTTCTTTCGCTGAAACCAAGTAATGTTTTTAGTACCAAAAAAATCAACTGATAATTAATAAGCCAATTTAAACAGAATTCATACTTTTCTTTCTGTCTTGTAGCAATTAATTTATTAGCAATTGTTTAAATAAATAGAAATGTTAGAAAATAAATGCAATTCCTAGTGACTTGCGCTATAACAAAAGGTTTCGGTTGCTATCCTGGTTCAGGTTGCATTTCAACCAGCCACATACGGGAGTAGTTTACATCGTGACACATGACGTCAAAACGTGACAGCGCTTATGAAAGCTGCTTAAACAACTGATAATAACTAAATTCAACGTGCTTTTGCTGTGATAAGTTTAATTTTTCATTCTGGTTCAGGTTGAATTTCAACCTAACAACACTCTAGGCCGCTACAAAATCAAAGCTTCAATCACATGCGCATTGATAATGACGTCATGTATCGCGACATAAACTTGACCTCCACATACTACGCTAAACTTGCCGCCAGAGAAACAATACTTCAATCACACACATATTAATACTTGTACTATATCGCATTTAAGTGGTAATAATGCATCGCGATAGAAACCAAATCGAAAATATTTATGGGCTCTTCCATCTTCCTTTTTATATATTCGTGATTCAGAAAGATAATACAACCTTTGAATAGCTGACACAGTTTCATGCGGCTGAAATATTGCATCAGTAAAGCAATGTAATTAAAATTAATTTTAACAACTTACGTCACTCTATGTAATATTACTTTTATTTATAGTCTATGGTGTATAGATCGCGATCACTGTGGAACTACGTTCGTTAAAACGAACTAATGATTAAAGTAACAGAACACTCATCAAAACAAACTATTTTTTTTAAAATTAAATTACTCATACCCTCTTGTGCATCGTCCAGTTCTATTAACAATCTATCAAAACTGCAGCTAAAATTGCGAAAATTAAATTTTTTATCTTACATATCTGTGGCCAAATATTTTAACTAATACTAATGAATGAATATAAGCATATAATGATTGATATGTCGATTTAAATGCAATACATACTTTTATTTCAGTGTTCTGTCAGATAATTTATTCGCGGATGCTTATGAATGTTTTTAAATGAGGTGCAAAACTTAGAACAATGGCATAATGCGTGACGGCATAGTGCGTCGTCATAGCGCGTCGTCATAGCGCGACGTCATAGCGACGTCATAGATGACGGACATTTGCGTTATCAAATGTATACATAAAATCGTTTTTTTCACATTGTTCAGTCTGATATTTCTTGTTCGTGCAGTATCTAAGAGCACAATGAAGAATCAAACGATCCACATCAAAGTGGTATTCGTGGAACTCTTTCATGTAACTGCTGCTTGCATCATTTTGATCAGTAAGAAATAGTTCCATGTTACTCAAATGCGTAATAGCATTTTTAGTAAAGTGATGGTCACTACGACCAATGACTTTATCTAAAATTACAAGTTATATTTTTTATGTCATTCAGCTCGCGAAGAAAATTGGTGCGATTCACTTTATGAATAGTCTATGTAGCTACGTATCTTCCCTATTTTTGGAGTTATTAATGTTGATTTGTTGATCATCCAATACAAAAACAAAGTCAGGAGTCGAATTCCAAAAGTTTTGAAATTTTTAATCAGTTCATTGGGACGATATTACGAGCATGACAGTATTAATATTTTCTACAGCTTTTGCAGATGCAAAGAAATCTTCCGTAAAGTTGCGTTTAGAACTTCTAAACGAACGAGAATTTCTATCAGAAATAATAATAAAAAAGGATTCAAATGATTGAAAACTTTTTAGAAACCATTTTACTTTCGTGTAGGTATAATCTTTCTGACTTTTTGTCTCGTTCAAAAAACATAGCAGACACAATAATTGTTTAGAATAGTTTCCAAGGACACATACGATGGTCAAGAAGGCCTCAAAGAGAGGTTTTAAGCTTCGGCAGCTAACTGTAGTGATTCAAAACAAGCCTGGTGTTTCTGTGAACCACGAACGAAACCAACAAGCTAAAAAGTCTGTTATTACATATACTTATTTCATTTTGTCTTGAACAATCAGGTTAAAAGAGTTAGGGCTGCAATGCAAATGGATTGCCCTTGCTTCCATAGCTTTAATCCACAGTTGAAGGCCAGTATGCTCTTCAGTATCAGAAGCACTATCTGTTTATAGACCCCTACACATCTTGATATTTATGTCGAATCTTCTGAATACTGTAGTCATTGAAAATTTCAAACAAATTTTGTCGGATATTTATAGAGGCCGATAAAATTTCGTGTGTATTACACTTTGCGTCTACTGAACTGAAGAAGAATGTGACTAATTCATTACTAGAAATATCGCTACTTTTATCAACCATAACTGAATAATAGACCGAATTTTATACTACTTTGATTATTTTATGCAGTTCTTCATTACTCAGAATTGTACACACTTCGTTAGTGATATCCTGTGGCAACCACTTATAATTTATTTATTGCCGCATGTTTAACTTGAGAATATCCTGTGATCACAACTTAAACATCGAATATAGTTTGAATATTCGTCCTCGTGATCTCTTTTGGCTAGGCCTCCGGTCACTAAAAACGATTTATTTGCACATCATGTCGTTTACTTTTTAATAGCGTGCAGTGTACATTGACGTCACGTTCTAATTGGCTTTATGCAACACACATAAACAGTGAAATTCGGGCTTTTCATGGTTTTTAAAGCTTTATTTAGTGATGAAAAATCCCTTTGAGTGTGTGCCTTAATGAACACATGTCTTGTTATTAGTGTTTTCGTCGCAGAAATGTCAGTAGAAATTGTTTCTTTACAGATTTGGTAAAACACATTATATATATATATCCATCATTTTAACAGCAATGGATTAATTGCCTGCCACTTTGAAATTTGCTTTTTCTTCTGTTCAACTGAATTTGCAGAAATTACATCTTCCGGGTAGATCGTTGAGCTGTACTAAGCTTGAGAAGAGCTACTAGTGCCGGGTTCTTCAGGTTACGATTTCTAAACTAATAATTTTCCGAAATAAACACGATAATATCGAGCGCAAGCGTGCTCTCAACACAAGTTTTGTTTATTAGTTCGACTAGGAATGAATGAGACACCTAAGACAGCCTACCGCCGCTGTCGCAAAAGCACAGGGGACGGGTGAGGCGCGACGGATGGCGGGCTAGGATTTGCGCGGCAGCGCTGGGTTGAGTTGCTTGACTTGTTTGTGTGCGTGCTCTTGACGAATCAAACCACTACATACCACACACTAAATAGTGTTATGTATGACCAGCGTAGTGTTTATATTCTCCTTGGGAATGACGTTCGCATTCAAATCGTGAGCAAATGCGACCTCGTCGTGACGTCTTTCCCGGCGCTCGAAGTCGATTACTGTTAGTGTTGATGTCTATGCTCATGGGTGCTCCGCACCCACTATTTACCTCTCATGGGTGCCAGAGCCCCCGAGCACCCACAGAGTCGGCGCCCCTGTCTGTATAAAGTATGAACCAAACCTATTAATTGTTATTAGTATATACCGTCGTTTCTCAAGACATATACCTACATAAAGCACTCCATAAAACGTCGCTCTCCGAAAACTTATTTAGGGAATTGGCTGTTAAGCAGCCATATCGTCAAAATACCAGATTTTTTATGGTAGTTGAAACATAAATTGTTTTTAGAAAATTTGAATTACTAGCTTTTTCTCGCTTACAGTCTTATGCAGGACGAGACGATATCCATTTTTTTTTAGTCTATTTGGACTTGTACAAAAACTTTATTTCTTCTTCGTTGGATCCACTACACTGTGGGAAATAATGAAAAAATGTACAAAAACCAACTTAAAAGGTAGTAGCCAGACAAGATGGTCGGCCAAACACCTTGCTGTTGCCGCCCTATTGAATAATTTACCTGAAGTTGTCAAAGCACTGGAGGAAATTGAAGAATCTTCTCTGGCTGCAGAATCTAAGTATGAATCCGCTCATCTCTTACATGATGTATTGGATTTTAAATTTATCCTCAAATTAACAATTTGGGCTAACCTTCTTCTAGAAATTAATAGAGTAAACGTGGAAATACAAAAGGAGGACATAATCCTTTCGTGTTCTGTGTCACTAATGAAAGGGCATATGTATATTTCCATATGCCTTACATTTATAGATGAATATCCAAATTGTACAGATAATGTATTAAAATGATGAAACCTATATACATGAAAATGTAACATATGGTGAATAAAATAAATGAAATGAAAGATATTGAAAGAAATGAGACTAAAGCCGATAGAATATTGGATCAAAGAAGCTGCCCCTGTAGGCTGTAGCACAAAAATTGGAAATCGTTCCGATACTCAAAAGTAAACGAATTTCCAAACGAAAGAGGCAACACGACGAAATCTGCGATGACGAATCAAGAGCATTAGACCCCACACAGCTGTTTTCCAAAAGATATAAAAGTTGTATTTGACAGAATTTTAACAGAAATAGGAATAAGGGTAGAAAGTGCAATAAAACTAAATGAAAACTTTGCATACCTTGGTGGCCACACGTTAGTAAATGTGTCCACAGAAGATCTCCTAAAAATGGAGCCGTTCTAGCAAGCAGATACTCCAAGGATTTAAACGCAATTGATTTCTGCCAAGAACTTTCCATGTTTAAAAAACAAGCTCCATTCTTAATTGGAATCGATGAAACAACTAGTCCATTCCAATTGTTGCAACACATGACGTGTAAATATGACTTGCAGGAAGCCTTTCCTAATATTTGTATAGCTCTGAGAATATACGGCACGTTACCAACGACGTCCGCAAGTTGCAAGCGGAGTTTTAGTAAACTAAAAATAATAAAAACCTACCTGCGGTCAACAATGAGTCAGGAACGTCTTTCTAGCCTCGCGATCTTATCAATCGAAAATAGAACAGCTTATGAGACGAATTTTGATGATATAGACTCTTTCGCGGAAATGAAAGCTCGACGAGTGAAATTGTAGGAACATTTAGTGCAAATTTGCTAGGGCCTAAGGACTGCAGTTGTGAGTACAGTCTGGCTCGTGCGTTATGTATTCTGATTGTCTGTATTATATATAATGCAAGCAATAAAAGAACTCATTTCCTATTATGTCTTTTGCCATTTTTATCAGGTTAGTTTAATAGTACCCAACTGAGTGTGGTGATTTCTTTAAGTGGGGGGGGGGGTGGTGGGGCGCCAGCGTGAAGTTTTTGCCCCGGTTCGGAAAAATCCTAGATCCGCCACTGGACACTAGACGGGAGAGTAGGATAGAGAG